>JAJJWW010019254.1:0-227225 GCA_023531295.1 Papaver armeniacum | reverse complement strand
TGGCAGGGCCAGAGTCGTATGAAAGAGTTGATGTCAAGGAGTAGAGGTTCGAAAATCCCAAATGATGATGAGGAAAAAGCGAGAGTTGGATAAATATTTCATTTGACGAGTATGAATAAGGTGAAGGAGAAGATGATGATGAGGAGTTTGACTTATTGGGTTAGTGGAAGACCAACAGTACAAAGTATAAGATACTTGGACATATGGCTAAGGATATATTAGCCATTCCTGTGTCTTCTGTTGCCTCTGAGTCTGCTTTTAGCACAGGAAAGCGAGTCTTAAGTCCTTGTAGAAGCTCTTTATCTACAAGGACAGTTGAGGCATTTACTTTGCACACAAAGGAATCCAATCAATACAACTTGATCTTCTATCGATTACATACGGATGATGATGTTGAAATTGAAGAAGGTAACATATTACATTATTACTTATGTTTGGCGGTAATAGATATAGTCTAATAGTTACTAACTGTTATTATTTGTTTTGCAGCGTTACTTGGTCTATCAACAACTGATGACACCACAAGTGCTGCTTGACATGGATTAGAAGATCAAGATTCAAGACTCTTGCAACACTAGGCTTGCCTTTGCTAGTTGTTCTCTTTTTCTTGATTTTCTCATTTTCAAGACTTAGTGTGTGTGTGTGTGTGTGTCTTTCATTACGTAGGCTGTAGCTACGCCTCTTTTGTTACTTGTTCTTTTTCGGATTTTCGAGACTTTAGTGTGTGTGTTTTTCACTTAATATTGCTACTTATTAGTTGTTTCTTTGAATGAGAATTTGAGATATTAGTATTACTTAATATATTGAAAAGCAATTAAAAAGCAGTACTTAGATTGTGGAGAGAAAAAGACATATATTTCTGTCTGGAAGAAATACCGACTGGTCTGAGACCGTGCCTGTGCCGGCCGTGTCCAGGATGGGTACCGGAACCGAGGTACAAGGTACAGTGCCGGTCCAACATTTTGGACCAGGTCTGGGAGGTACAGTACTCGGTCTCGTCAAGAACCGAGCCGAACCGTACCGTGTGCACCCTTACGTGCAAGTAAGAGAAGGAAATAATCTTTTTTCTTTTTTCTCTACTAGTTGTTAAAGATATTTTAATTAACCAAAATACCATTTTACCTAGGCTTATCATGTCATTATGACATAGTGGGTAAGGAATAGATTCCAATTAGACTAGGGTACGTGTTGGATTAAAGCTTTCAGGGACCTGATTTGCTTGACCTATGTTTGACCTGATTTGTTTGACATTAGTTGATTAATTAGTTGTTGATCAGGACTCAGGGACCAGGGTATTGAGATATGGCATGATGCCTGATCCAAACCATGCTGCAGTTCAAGATATGGCCCATCTGTTAACTAATTAAAATTAAATACTCCCTCCGTTCCTAAATAATAGGCTGGTTTCATGTACAAATTACACATGAAACCAGCCTATTATTTAGGAATGGAGGGAGTAAATATACACAATTGTGTAGGGACCTATTATGTTTGACCAATTTTTGATTTTAATTGTTGGTCAGGTTAGGGTGGGACTTGGGTTGGGACCATTGGGTTAACCCACCCAACCCATGCCCAACCCGAACGTTAGGAGAACATGAGCAATGTATTAAAAAACTTTGGGAAAGCTTGGGCATAAATTTTATAAACCCGAGTTAAATTTGGGCAAGCATGGGCACAAATATTTCTAGCCCAAGCAACCCACCCAACCCGAAGAACTATGATATAGCTATATAAAACTATTTTTATAATTGACATTATTATCTATTTAGAGTAATTTTAGATATTATCTTCAAATCTAATAATGAAAATATAAATTATATTTATCTCATGGATCATTCAATATGAAAAGTTTATATTATTGAAAATAATCTTCAGTTATTTAGAAATTTGAGATAAATTGAGCAATTGAATCTTATTATTACTAAAAAAAAAATATTATCATATTAACAAACTAGTATATCCAAAGAAACTTGGGCCAACCCGAGGAACATAGCTTGGGCGGACTTGGGCAATATCTCCATAGGTTCCACGGGTTCGATGGGCAATCTAGGCAAAGGATTCCTAGCTCGGGTCTGCCTCGGCCAATCCTTCTAACCGCCCAACCAACCCAAGTCCCACCCCTAGGTCAGGTACTTGAGATATGGCATGATACATGAGCCATACTTGTGAACCCTGGTGAACCATAATGCTACAGTTATGGCCTTCAAATTAGGAAATCGCCTCGTTTTACTCTTAAAGATAACGTTGTGTGCAATTAAGAGATGAGACGAGTCTGGAGAGGACAATAATGATGTATTTTGAAAAATTGCGTCTTGACAACCGATGAGGCGTGGTGCTCGGGGACAAGAAGTTTAACCGTGCGCCATAAATGGACATTTATGGTTAATCTAACCACCCTACAAAAGGATGAGAAACTGATATACTTGCAATTACTCTTAATCAAAACAAAAAAATAAAGAAAATTTGCCGAGAGAAGAAAATTAAGAGATGGCTAAACCAAACTAACCTGATGTTGTTGAAAATAAATCACCAGCATTAGAAAATGCAAACCAAGCAACTCATGCATTAACAAGTGAAGAGGCTGAGAGATTGATTTCTTATTTAGAACAAGAAATTCCAAATAAGAGGATTAGGAAGAAGAAAATAGGAACATGAAGAATTTGATAGGCAAAGGATTGAGAACGAAGAAGAGTACCGGTTTTGGATCGGAAAATATAAGACAAGATGTGCAAGGAAAAAGCGAGAAAGGCAAGAAAGGATAGATAGATATGAACGTCGTTGGATTAAGACAAGAAGTGCCACAGAAAGTGAAAGTGATGAGGAAGGTGGAGAAGTAGTAAAACTTGATGAGGATGACAGCAGCAGTGAGGGATCTACTGATCCAGAAAAATAGGCTAGAGAGAGACAAAGGCAGGAGAGATATGATGCAGAAATATATCTACTCTATTTGGCAGAGAAATCTCAACCCAAGATATTTGCTTGTACCATGTCTGAACCTATGAACGTGGATTGAGACGGTGAGGAGATACCAAGGATGGATGTAGATGGCAATCCTATTGCAGCAGAGGTTCAGGAAGAAGAAAATGAAGGATCAGAAGATGATGAGGATGGTGAAGATGATGAAGATGATGAGGATGGAGGTTATGGTCCTGCAGCTTCTACCAGCACTAATAGCGGCGTAGACTTCTCCTATGAAGAAGAGGGCTTTAACTGCCAGAGACGATGACGATGATCATTGGTGATCATCTGAAGAGCATTGGGAAAATCTTTTGAGGAATACTTAAGAGGATTGCATTCCTTGAAGTCTTCAGATCATCTTCGTGAAAATTCACAAAGATTTTCCTAATGCTTGTAGTTCTTTGGTCTTGTTGGGCCGAAGGAGAGGTCTAGTCTTATTTATACATCTTCTAATGCATGATAAGTGTTTTTTTTTTTTGAGTTTTTATTTTGCACAAGGTTTGATCTTGTAAATGTGTTGTTTTGGTGTTGACAAAGATTAAACTCGTTAGTAGTAATGGTAGGTATTTTGCTGGTACTTGTTATGGAGGTTTTGGGAATTTTGTTTGTCGGACGGCATCGGAGTTGGTTGTTCAGGTGTAAGTCGAACTGGAATTGGTAGTGTGTCTAGTTCTTTTGCTTATGGTTTGATTGTAAATGGAACTACTTAGTAATTAGTGGTCTGATATGTAATGGTGATGGTGTTTGTAAATGTGGTTAATGAAATTGCAATTGTCTTTTTTCGGTTTCTCTTTGTGATTTCAACTGTGGTATGTTGAAACAAAATAAGCATTATTCTCTATCCAGTCTAATTCACTTGATGGAGAGGCATATACACAGCTAGTCTAAATCTACAATCTGAGATGTTCATAATCACCAAAAGATGTTCATAATCTTAAATCACCTACAGTCTAAATCTACAATCTGAGATGTTCATAAAGCATGCAATTGTGATGTTCATAATCACCAAAAGAATCTCAAATCAGGGTATAATTCACAACAACATAAAAATAAACCTAAAATATGAAACATAGAGATGTTCATACTTCATAATCACCATAATAATAAATTGTACCATTCAATAAATATACACAAGTGTCTTGATTTTATTTTGCTTATTGACCTATTTTGTTTGACCTATTATGTTTGACCATTTTTTATTTTAATTATTGGTCGGGGACTTGAGATATGGCATGAGACATGAGCCAAACCATGCTTTGCGCTTCAAGATATTGCAATACACCAAGTGCGTCACATAATGCTGTCAATAGGTCTTTGGCTCTGTGAAACGCGTAAACCACAGTAAACCGTGCATGATCTACAAGTCTTTGTCTATGAATTTTGCAAAAAATCAATTATGATTGTAGTAATAATGTAGTAGGAAAAGTTGCGTCTGAAATTCAATAAGGAAGGAGTATTTTGTTAAATAAGGAATGTAAAATTTTAATTTTAACAAGTGTACTATCTCATTGACATGAATTCTTAACGTGTCAGGATATTTAGAGATATCTTTAGGGTTTCGGCAAGATTATAGGCGTCTAATTAGAACTGACAATCAGTAGTCTAATCCTACAATCCTAAATGCAATATTTTTCTGCTCGGTCTTGCAAAATCCGCAAAATCGCACTTTCCATATATCACCTTGATTTTCGTTTGTTATATTCATGGTAAACATAACCCACCCACTATATTTAGATTTGCATACTAGATATGTATAGAAGAAAAAAAAAACACTATACTTAGCTAGATTTGGATCCTAGAAATAAGAAATTAGATATCTCGTTCATAAGTAAAAGAAAGAAGGAATTGATAGGATGAGTTCTAATGAGAAATGTGTTGTTCCTGCTAATGGTCTTATTAATAATGATCCTCCTCCTTTGAAGGGCTTTGCTTCATGGGATGACTTTGTGGAAAGCATTAGTGATATACTAGACGATTTTGTCAATGAAGAATGGGAATTAGTTCATAATAAGAAAATGATCCATGTTGAAAATGATCCTCCTCCTAAGGGTTTTGCTTCTTGGGATGCATTTGAGAAAAGCTATGGTGAACATTTGGAAAATGATAAGAAAATGATCCATGTTGAAAATGATCCTCCTCCTAAGGGTTTTGCTTCTTGGGATGCATTTGAGAAAAGCTATGGTGAACATTTGGATAATGATTACAATGAATTAGAACATGAGAAGCCACCAAGACAAACAAATTTATGGCTGAGCACTCGGCATTGACTAAATTCAAGTTTTTTACATTATTTTTAGTATGCTAATTTTATTAATGTGTAAGCATAATTATGTAGCAGTCCTAGAAACTCTTGTTCAATTGTGTTCTCAATTAGATTTTTTTTTTTTTTTGGTAAAGTTTGTTAGATTTGGCATTGCAATTTATGAAAAAATTGGCTATTTTTCAACTACGATACAAGACTCAATATACAGTCCTATCATATTCATGATCCTATCACTTTAACAGCAAAGCCACAACAAAATCATGGTTAACCCTAACATCTTAATATCTACACCAAGCCCCTTAAACACATTACTCGTTCATTACATTTTGTCAAAAAGATTGATAATCCAACAGATGAACAATGAATGAAAATTAAACAACATATGCACTTGGAATCTAAAGAAAATATTGCATCAGTAAATATTAAACATTCACAAAAACTATACTTCCAAGCAGCTTTACAAACAGACTAATTAAACATCAAAAAAAAAAAAACATAAGATTACACTAATAACACAAAAACTAAAAAACTAAAAAAGACATATATATATATATATATATATATATATTTAACTAAACAAAAGATGATGGATCAAGATGTGATTGAATACCATTCTTGCATAGCAGAACCATGAAAACAGAGGACTAGATTAGTTAGAATCCCTTTCTTCTTCACTCCTGCTGTCGACAATCATAACCACATCTTTGTATGGCCAATCATCATCTTCATCCTCAAGCGCTGGCCCAAACCAAAATAAGTGTTGTGGGAAACAAGCAAGGTTGCAATTATTCCTCATATGAGGAGCGCTGTCTCGTTGAAGAATTTTGGTGGACAATCGGAAACATGTACTCATGATGTCCATGCCACTAACACATTCCTTGGGTTATCTATGTAGCTTTTTTTTTTTTTTTTTGTAGTTGTGTTGTTTTTTTTTTTTTTTATTTTGGTATTTGGATTTTTTTTCTATGTACAAGTTATTCCTTGGGTATGTAGCTTTTTTTTCTCTTGTAGTTGTGTTTTATTTTTTTTTTGGTGGATGGATTATTTTCTATGTTGAAATGTACAATTTAGTTTGGGTCATTGATTAACTAGCCAACCTTTGGTTTTTTCCTTTTTTTTTGCGTTACACCTATGGTCCAGCCGTCCGGGCCACCCCAACCAACCTAGCTAATTAGTCGAAAAGTAGAAAAATTATTTGGGTATTTCCTAAGAGATCATGATTTATTTTAGTTTGTTATGTTCGGAATGTATATATTAGATTAAACATGAAAATATTCATTCCATATCTCATTATACTGCTACAATATCTCATTTATTAGAAATATGGAAATTGAAATATTCGGTGTAAATACCAAAGAATAGTGATTTAAGATAATGATGGAAAACCTAAAAAATTAGAGTTTTCAAATTACACCAAGCATAGAAAAAAACTAACATAGAGTATTAAGAGGGATTGTTGATATGAAATTGACGAGAGGATCCAAAAACGTCCTAGACTGACGCGACCATTCACCAACATGTATATTGGATGTCTATATATATAAGCTTTATACTCGTATTTTGCTTGTAGCATTCACAATAAGAAAATCCTAAAAGCTTGTAATTTTTTCTTTTTTGATAATCTTTCATCGGTATAATAGTGATGGATATGTTGTTTAAAATAACTACCGAGATACTTCTCAATACCTCCAAACTACATAAATCGTTTTAGCAAGCATATGTGTATGCAAAGAATGGAATACTATCCTTGGGGACAAAAGAATTGGATTCCTTTTTGGTGTCCCACCAAGAATGGGGAAAGATAAAGTTACCCGATCGTAACAGCCAACAATCACGATGCCCCGAATGATGAAACCAATTATGATGATTGGACTATCACTACACCATATCCTGTATTTTCCAACATATCAGTTTTGGAGGGGTGCAACGGATATTGGCGTTGCTCCATTGTGCAGCGCCAATATCCGTTGCACCCCGAAAAATACGTTGGTCTAAATAGATAATAATAATAAGTTAAATAAAATTAATAGACCAACGTTTTGTGTAACATGTAAAAACGTTGGCAACATGTAAAATGAGATTAATTATTTAATCTCATTTTTTTTTTTATTATTATTTTTTTAGAAAATCTTAAAATTTCAATCATTTCCCCTCTCAATATTTCACCAAAATCATCCTCCCTCCTAAACTTAAATCAACAAAAATTTTCCCTCTAATTTTTTTCCCTCTAACTTTTCACCAAAATCATCCCTCTCATTTTTTCACCACACATTAATTTTTTTCTCAATTTTTGAAACACAAAATATTTTTTCGAGACATATTTATTTCTCTCTCTCTCTTATTTCACTAAACTTCTTCTTTATTCTCATCTCTCTCTCTCTCTCAGAACGACCAAACCCTTCTCCTTCGAAACAAACCCTTCTCCTTCAGAAACAAACCCTTCTCCTCTTTCAGAAACACAAAATTTGTAGAATCAAAACCCTTCTCTCACAATAAAACCACAAATCGAAACCTGAATTTCAGTATCAAAACATAGAAATCTCGATTTATTCTCAAAACCTAGAAATCAGGTCGGTCAATTTTGTTACTGAAATCTGAAATCTCGATAGTTGATTATCATCAGGTATAAATATCGATCTCGATCTATTTACTAGTATTGTTGTTTAATTTTGATATTGTTGACCTAACTCTATGAAGTTCAAGCATGTCTGATTTTGGTGATTTGAAGTTAGGTTCTACTCTTAGTTTTTTGTTTTTTTGTATTATGTAGAATTTCAAAGCATGGGTGTGTTTGCTTTCTGATTTGTGAAATTTTAGGGTTAAATTGTTTTTTTAGATATCAATCTCTTCTTTGAGGGATTTCAAAATGTTACTTGTTTGATTTATTCTTCTTTGGAAGTCTGAAATGGGAGGGATTTGAAGGGTCTTGTCCTGTGCATTCAATTGAATAGAATAGTTTCTCCTTCAGTTTCAAGTTCTAATAGAGCTTTAATGGAATTTGAGTTGATATTTTGTGTGGGTTTGTTTTTTGAGATCTTGAGAAATTTGTTTTAGAGCTTCTAAGACTTTTAGGACTTGCTGTTGGTTGTTTTGTGTTTGAGTTTCTTCTTCCATGGTAGTGGTAGAGTTCAAACTGCCACAAGTTTTAGGTGTTGTCTGTTGGTTTTCTAGTTCTCTTTCAATCTTTCTCCTTTCAACCAATACAATAAGAGAGTAGTTAAAGAGTTAAGACATGAATTGTTTGACTTCTTTGTTGACATAGTGTTTATGTTCTAATTTTTTCACTTCATAAGAACTAACATTCTATGCAAAAGTTTGATCTTTGGTTTGTTGTTACAGTATATAACCTTTAAGATTCTTGCGAATAGAATGGGTTTATTAGCGGCCGAGGTTATGATATCCACGATTCTGAGGTCGAATAGGGATTGATCTTGTAATATTGATAATTGTATTGCAACTACGTCAAGATTCAGTAGGAATTTAGTCGTATCTCATTCTGTTCAATGTTCGGATTTTAGAACTTGAGGATACTAGCCATGAATAAGTGGTTACTGACTTCTTTCTTTGAGCGTGTTGCAAGCTTTGTTACTATAAATGAGTAAACCGCCTAGTGATGATGCTAATGCTTATCAATTGCTAAATTTTGCTGCATCTTAAAGTTATTTGCACTTGCATTAGTATATCTCCATCCCTATTTTTACCTGCCATTACAGGGATCATCATTTGACCAGCATAGGTGTTTTTTGTTGGAGCTTATAGACATGTACATCCTGCCATTGTTGCATGAATGTGTTAGTGATTGTTTGTTAGGTTGGATTACTAAAATATGTGAGTGAAATTACTAGATTGAATATTATACGTCGCTTTTATACCATTCATACTTTGGTTTTCCTTAAAATGTTTGAGGTGATATCTAGTTTACCATTACCATTTCCTTATTTTAGCTATCATCTATAACGAGATGACGTTGATATGTAAATTCTGTTTGGGTTGTACTCATGTTGATGTCATTTTTGGTGCCAGGTGAATCTACTATAGCTTTAGAGAACGGAGAGGGAAGGCGAGTATTATGTCTAGCACGAGTGAGTAATTTCAAGTTGGTACCTTGGAGTGAGTATCTTAGCAGTGGTCTTAAACATGTTTTGTGTGTACATTTTTTTTTTGAGGTGATGGCTATCTTAGATGCCAACTAGATTTTACCTTTGTATTGTATGATACACTTGTCAAGCAAACTTGACGAGTCCAGAACTGGAAATGTTTTAAATTAAGCAGACCTAGGACATGTATTAGATTAACTATCTCCTTTTTGAATGGGGCGTGACAACAACAAATAGTACAAGCTTTTGGATGATGAAAGACATAGAGTTAAATGTTAGTCCAAACTGATTATGTCCACTGATCTCAGGAAAACCAATGTCTTCCCTTTGTCTTTGAGCTTCTCAGTTTTGCCTAAAAGATGATGCCCAATTCATTTTATATGTATTCATATTTGTTGAAGATACCATATCTTTTTTATCTCTTTTCTGACTTTACCTTGATGCTTTAAGTGGCTCGGAATAATTTACTTTTGTTGGAATTTTACGAGGTGAAGGCCCTTTATGTGAAAAACTTGCACGAGAACACTACAATGAGCAGTGAAGGAATTATTTAGACGTCATGGAGAGGTCACTAAAATCGTTTTGCCTCCTAGTAAAGGTAGGCAAAATTAGAAGAAATTTGGATTCATCCATTATCTTTGAGAAGATTAAGTGCATTGGAAGCTATAAAAGGGATAGAAAAATATGAAATTGATGGTAATAATACATAGTTAAAGATGTGCGAGAATAAGCGGCTGTTCAAGGCACATATATTTTCACGGTCTGCGAGTGTTATTAAAGTAACTGGCTAATGATGAATCTCTGCAGGTCGTTTCTTGGATGTTGCCCTTGCTAAACCTCTGAATGAGAAGAAATTTGATACAAATAATTCTTATAAGCCTGCCGCTGCTCCTGCATACCTCCCATATCAGTATGGAGATCCATATGGTGTTGCTGCTGCATATGGTGGTGCGGCTTTGCATATTGAAGAGTTCTTTGTTCAATTCCATGCTAACTTATGATGTTCCTATCGATTTGTTTTTGAAAGGTATGCATTTGAATCCTCACCAATTCTATCGATTTGCTTCAGATAGATTCAAATTGAATTGATCTAAGTTAATATTTAGTAAATCGGGTCAAACTTGCATAAATAATGCCAATGAATAATCACGGTTTAGTTACTAACAAAGAGAACCACAAGTGCACTTAGGACCTTTACGTATGCACGCAGCAAAGATATTATTTTTGAATTATTGAGCTTTTTTTATTTCCGTTTTTTTCTTTCACTTTTATATACTTGACACTCTCAATCGCTCCTCGACAGAATGTTCACCTTGGAGGTCAGCCAAAGCCAGATGATATTATAATGACCAGCACCTGACCAACATTTTGAATATCATGTCCATAAAGTGGGAAGCTTATTACTGAAGTATAGGATCCTGTGCAGAGGTATTTATCCTCTAGTTTTACTTTTCAGATTTATTGTGTCCAGGTAACGATGTGAAAACTTGCATAAATCATGCCAATGAGTATTGCAGCATTTGAATCTATCTGAAGCAACATCCAACAACACTTGATCAACTATTCCTATCTGATTTTATTTCTGAATTGATTTTTGTAGTTGATTAACCACTGAGCTTGCTCGATTCTATCAGAATCTCAAGGACTAAGGTTTTTGTTTATTCTACGCATCGTGTTTATTCTACGCATCGTGTTTTATTCTACACATCGTGTTTTGTCTTCAAAGCTTAGTAATAATAATTCATAGCCGCTGGTGGTGGGATTGGGAGTGCACATTTGTTCTGGTGGTTATAACAAACTTGTTGCTCTTTGATACTTATACAGATGTGCTCAGTCGATGATGGCGATGCCGTCCCGGATTTTTATTTTTTTACGGAATTATTGTCGGAATTTTTATTTTTTATCGTAAACGGGTTTGCAACGTATATAAGTGTTTCTCAAATTCGAGTAATACGTTGCCTAAATTATTGTAACCGTTGCACAAATTAATGAATCCGTTGCTCAATAAACGTTGGTAATCATTTTGACCAACGTTTTTATACGTTGCACAACTTTATTGGACCAACGGATTTTGGCGTTGCACCATAATTTGCTACGCCATATTCCCAACATATATTAGCGTTGGTGAAATTCATTGCAACGCGTATATCCGTCCCAAATTGGATGTTTTTGTGTAGTGTATGTTGCACCCAATAGTTGGATCTTGCAATGGTATGGTTTGTTTTTATGTTTCACACCACGACATACAAGATCATGTATATATTATGAATCCGAATGGTGACCACCTCCATCTTCCACAACTATGCATCCCAATTGCACCGGATCAAGTACTTTCGTGGTATCCACGATACAACGTAATTGGGGGTTTCGGCTACTGTCAACGTACCAATGAGTACAAGGTAGTTCGAATTCACATGGATGGTAAAGTCCAAATACACACTTTAGGAGACAAGAGGGGATGGAGGAACATAGCATGGGAGATTCCTTATACTTTCGGAGTTCGGTGTGTACGCACATGGTTGTATTTTTGGATAGATTGTTGTCGGCAAGATATTGGCATAATATCTTTCAATTTGGACGAGACGTTCCATCAACATTTGCCACCCCGCATCATATTCACAGGAGTGAATTTTGGATAAATACTTACCCATCACTTGGGATGGTCATGTTCGAGTTAGCATTTTATTTTACTACATCCATGAGGAATTGATCGGCCGGGATAGATTTTGGGCTCCCATTTCCGAAGAAAATATTCATACATGGGCACTGTGGCGGAATGGAATCGGAATTATGAGATAAGCATTTTTCTTTGAAGAGGATGAATGGCCGACTCATAACTCGATAGCCTTTGTAAATAACAAGGAACTCTTATTTTGGCGAATAGGAATTTATTGTGTGTTACAATACACTCACGAGAACTTGGACGGAAATTTGGGGGCACTACGGTGGGAAACAAGGGTTGCAATTATTCCTCGCATGAGGGGCCGGTATCTCGTTGAAGAATTTTGGTGGACAATCGGAAACGTATACTCATGATGTCCATGCCACTAACACATTCCTAGGCTTATCTATGAAGCTTTTTTCTTGCGGTTGTGTTTTTTTTTTTTTTTTTTTTTGGTATTTGGTATTTGGATTTTTTCTATCTTTGAAATGTACAATTTATTCCTTGGGTTATTTATGTTGCTTTTTTTTTTTCCTTGTATTTTTTTGTTTTGTTTTGGTGTTTGGATTTTTTTCTATGTTGAAATGTTCAATTTCGTGCATCAACATGAAAGTGTTGCCGCTAAATGTTGGGTCATTGTTTAACTAGCCAATATTTGGTTTTTTACTTTTTTTGTGTTACACCTATGGTCTAGCCGGCTGGGCCACCCCAACCGACCTAGGTAATTAGTTGAAACGTAGAAAAATTATTTGGGTATTGCCTAAGAGATCGTATATTAAATTAAAAAGTAAATTAGATAAATATGAAAATATTCATTCCATATATCTCATGAGATCATAATTTATTTTAGTTTGTTATATTCGTTATGTATATTATATTAAAAAGGAAATTAGATAAACATGAAAATATTCATTCCATATCTCATTATATTGCTACAATATTCGATGTAAATGCCAAAGAATAGGTGATTTAAGATAATGATGGAAAACCTAAGAAATTAGGGTTTTCCTTAGAAATATATATAAATTACACCAAGCATAGAAAAAAATTAACATAGAGTATTAAGAGGAAAATGAGTTACGCTTAGAGGGATTGTAGAGATGGCGAAGAGAGGATCCAAAATTTCTCGGCCCGATGGATGGTCCTCGTAAATTGAGGATTATCATTATTGTGAATGAATAACTACTATTCACTGGTGTTCCTCTCGACGTTGTAATTAGTTACCCATTGTTAGTAAGCGTTGACAATGATGATGTTATTCTGATGTTCCTCACGGAATATTTAATCGGTAGCGTTGAGGATGCGATGCTCCTGTATCTTTGATGTTCCTACTGTGAATGATGATGCGCAACTTCTATTATTGAAATATTGATGAAGATTGTCGATGTTCGGATATGGCGATAATCCAAAAGTTAACAAGCATGATCTTAACAAGCATGTGGGCGCTGATGAAGCGAGAAAATGACAAATCTGAGGATGACAAGGCGCCCAAGCCTGCTGGTTGGAGTGATCAGGTTCACCTCAGCATTGCGAGAAGAATTGTTTGAAGATGGGGATGGTTCATTCGATATGGTTTTTTTTTTTTTTTGATGATATGGTTTGATTTATCGATTTCTTTTTGTGGACGCTTTGAAAGTTGTTTTCATTTCTTGTTTCGTTTTGTTAATTTTGTCATTTAGAAGAAGGTGATGTTTATGAATTCTTTTATTATTTAGGTATTGGAATCATGAAATAAATCAGATAATTATTTACATGTTCACAGACTTTACAGAATGCAATATACTCTTGCAAATTTATTTATTTATGAGGTATGCATTCTTTTGGAAATATAAATATAATTAGCTGAAAGAACGGAGGAAATGTAGAAAAATACAGTTTTTCCCCCCTCTAAACAATAAGAATCAATTTATCACTTTAGGTCTGATCTTATTATCTCTTTGCCAATACTTTTAACAAAAATACGAGTTTGAACAAGTAAAGTGCTATTGAAAGTAAAGTACTGCTATACGATGATGTTAATGATAATGATCTTTGCGTGGAATTGGATAGTTTGGTTAACATGAAAATTATGGAAATCTTTGAAAATTTTGATATCGATACCCCTTAGTTATATCCCTATATATATATATATACCGTAGAGAAAAAAATCCCTAAGATACATATCATAAGAATCTTCCAATAAAACGAACGGAAATTTTAATCTTGAATATGCATCAGATACAAGAACTAAATGTCAATCAGAGTTGAAATATTATGTGATCTTAGAATGACAGGAGAGGCTAAATGATGTTGTTCAAAATGTATGGAATTGGAACCCATACCAAGTTAGTTCTGTTGCAGTGTTAATCCATTTCCAACTGTTATGTTACTAATGTATAACTAGGTGAAGATGTGCAAGATGGTAGTGTCACTTCATTTTGATTAGTATAACGAAATCTAATTCTAAGTTTAGTTTTTGTTCTTGCTTAACCTTTTACGGTCTTGTGCAAGTATTATTTGCTGCAGTTAATCTCGGAGAGAAATCATAGTTCCCTACTTTTCTTGCATACTTGTCGAGCTTAAAGGATAATTGAACTTTCACTAACAGAAAAGCAAATCATCAACGTCTAAAATTTAATTGATATAAAGATTTGATGAATCGGGTAGATTTTAGAGCAAGAGCGACTAAGGCTTAGTTTGGTATTGCTGCAACTTTTGTAAAAGCACTTTTCTGTTGTGCGTTGCTGTGCGCTGTGAGAAAAAAGTAGTTAGACGTTTGGTAAAATATTAATTAAAGTTGAAGCTGATTAAAAAAACAATCAAAATGTGTTTGGTAAAATTTCAGATTCAACCATTGTTGTTGTAACAAATGACAAAAACAGACATATCACTCATAGTAGTTTTAATCAATTTTATTGGGTTTAAAAATAATTAATTTTTTTACTATATAATATTAATGTTCATACTAATTACCACTATCATTATGATTGTTAAGAAATTATTTTACTTAACAATTAAGTAATTATTTAATTTTTATTTTTATTTTTACTGTTGACAAATTAAGTAATTATTCAAGCAAAAAATGAAACTAAAATTAAGTAATTATTTAATATTTGTTTTTATTTCTCTTTGTTGACAAATTAAATAAATGGTATATAAAATAGTTGAAATAATAAAAAATAATAATATTTAAAGAATGCAATATAAGAAATAGTAAAAAATTGATTGTATATAAATTTAAGGGTAACTTTTGTCATTTATAAAATAAAGTATGGATAAAAAAAGATAAATCAAGCATTAAATTTATGTGGGACCACAGCTTATGCTTTTGTAGCTTTTAAAAGCTCCTCATCCCAAACTTTTAAAAATTGAGGAATTTGGGAAGTGCTTTGAATAAAAAGCATTTTAGTTTTTTTTACCAAACATTAACTTCAAAATTTATTGACATATATAGGTTTTAAAAGTGTTTTTGAAAAAAAAATAAGCATTACCAAACTCAGCCTAAAATCGATCTTGCGGATACCTAGAAGGTCTTCCCTTTTTTTTCGGCTTCGAAGGGTTTTAATTGGTTTTGTGATTATGGTTTTGTCGAAATCTTTTTTTTTTTTAAAGGGAGGTTAAAAATGAGTTTCTGATTTTGATGGCTTTTAGTGAAATTAATTTTTCTGGTTGATGAGGTATATCAGTATCAAGAATCCTAGTTGAAGATAAAGTCGACCATGTTGTTCGCGGTCTAAAAGGATAAATAATGGTGATTTACGGGGTATACAAACTAAATACTTTTGATGGGGTAGGAATACTAACAGAGAGGAGAGGGTATACAGATAAAGGGGTATCACTAGTATTTGTTGGGGTATATAAAGGAGCACCCTTATGAATAGACACATCATGAGAATCCTCTCTCTTAGTTCCGAAGAGTTGCGCCTTATTGGCCAGTGACGAACTTTTATATAACGCAGCCAAACGATTCAATGGCATTTCAACATCAGTGTAATCCTATCATAAAACAGACAGCTCTAGACAAAGAATTTTTCATACAACACAGCCAAACGATTCAACGCCATCTTAAGTTCGGGGTAATCCTATCATAATACAACCGAGTCTAAACAAAGAAAAGACAACATGGTGAAGCAAATTTATAATTCGATTTGGAAAACCCTTAGCGGTTTAGGAAATGGGGAATCTTTACATTCGATTATCAAAATGAATGGAGGAAGAAAGACACTGAAGGACGAAACACTTTGAAGGAATGTAATCAAAGAACAGATTCCAAAACCCCATCATCTTTTTCCTTGAGACTTGATTTCTTTATTTGAACTTTTTAATTCATGAAATCGTACCCTACATACTCCCGTCATGTTCACTCCTCAATGAGGAAACCCGTGATATACGTATTCGAGAAATATACGAAGGATGTGTCTTAAAAGTTAACAATATAGTAGGTAAGTATTAGTTTCCTTGATCGAGAATTCGGAGAAGATAAATGGCTTTTGAAATGCCTATCTGAAAGATGCGTCTTTTAACCCGTTGGTGATCTCAAGATCGCCGGTATGATTCCATTAACATCGACATCTTTATTGATCAACGTTTGTAGATCTCAGAGTTTTGTCGATCATGTCTTGAATCGTAATGGCTTGGCTTATATGGTTTGATCTATCACTTGTTGCATGTTGTTCAATTTTATGTTTGATTTTTTTTCCCTGTGAACACGGAAATCACGTAAGCGTCCACGTGTTCACAAGCAATCTCAGCGTGAATTGAATATACGCATTAAAGTATGAATATGGCATAAAATACATAGGTAGATGTTGATTCATTGATTCCAAACCCCGCGGGTTTGTCATGATCTCATCAACATCCAAAATGGTAGATCTCAGAAGTAAACACATAAATAAATATATATGAATGCTAAACGTAAAGGAGACAATGATTTACGTGGTTCGGCACTAAGGCCTACATCCACGGGTGCAGGGATATTCCTTGTGAGTAAATGGTTACAAGAATAGTCGCAAGACTTTTAGTGTTCATCAAACCCACGGGTTGATGCTCATACTTACTTCTCCTTGATTTCTCTCTATTCTCTAGTTCTCTCCCAATGTTCCTCCTCCCCTCTCTGTTTGGAAGGGACATATATATAGTTAATTTAGGTGGGTCCACTTTGGAAAAAGAGCTGTTGAAGTCTTATCTTCTTGTGCTCACAAAGTGCATAGTCACGGACTTCCTTATCATTCGCGCCTTCTGTAATTCCTATGTTCATTACGCTGACCAACCCCGCTCTCTTCGTTGGTCATCGACACGTGCCCTGGGCGGCCACTAACTGCGAGTGGTTGGGGCGGTCCAGTCTACGCCAGGCGGTGTCAATCTTCCCTTGTCACGTCTGTGCCAGTTGGACTTTCCCCAGCCGTTGATTATACCTCACCTCGTGATGGGGTAAAGTGTAGCAGAGTAGCTCTTTGGTGTTACGTGGGGATACCTTCCTTTGATGCTCCTTCATCTTCTTGACCGTTGAACTTGACGGATGGCACGCCGTCTAGATCCTATGGATGCCCCTACGTGTCATCCATTTTTATGACGTGGCCTCCGTGGGCTTTGCTAGTACACGTGGTGAGGGAGATAAATAAGTGTACTTACAATTTGCCCCTCTTCTTGTGGCTGGCGCCAGTTTAGTTGGAAGAAGAATCGTGTGAATACGTTTTCTCTCTCTCTTCATAACTTCTCCTAAAAGGAGTTATCTGCATTTATTGTGCACGTTTCCCATATCCGGCCATAAATGCCCCTTGGGTAGCGGACGGTTTCTTTTGGTCCTATAAAAAAGAAGAGAATGAAGGAATGTGAATTAAATTCACATTCTCTTGTTTGTCTCTACGCCCTCTCTTCTCAGTCTTCTTAGCTATTACCTTACCATTCTGCTGCCCATTTCTTTTCATCCCTCATCTTGCTGTTGCCGTTGCTTTACTTATTGAAGTTCGGGTGGATTTTTTCTTTGTTTACTCGCCATTTCTACCTGTTGAGTTCTTGATTTTTACGGTGATGAATCATGATGGGTTTCAATCTTAGGCATATCATGGAATTTGAAAGTTGGCCTTATTTGAGCCGTGTGTTTTTCCGCCCGTTTGATTCTCTTTTTCTTCTTTTGAGTTTGAGTAATAACTTGAGAGCTTAAATGGGTGTAGATGAAATCTAGGGTTTTCTTCACGTTTCTTTGTTGTTCTTGAGATTTTCTTGTTTTTGATCTTCCTTGACTCGATTTGCACTTCTATTTGTGTTTGTGTCCTTGAATATGTCCAGATCGTCCGCGGGTTCCTTATCAAACTCCTCCGTCAAGTCCTCATAGATCTCCTCGTAGAATTCCAATATTAGGGCGGAACTTCGCCTCCTCTTACTCGGGGTGATCCTCGGGATAGACGGACGTCCTCGTCCTGCAGTGGAGGCCTTCGCTCAAAAGAGGTGATCCGCCGCGAGGGGTCTAGATACGCCGTGACTCGTCCTAGAAATGGGTCTCTAAGAAGCAGCGAGAATCCGCGCCTTTGAACTTCTAGATGTGCGACCTCTCCGCTGCCATGCCTCTACCGCGGACTAATCTTCCTTCGCCTCTACCTGGGCCTGGTTCGGGCAAGTCAACTAAGAATCGGCCTCCGAAGAGGAAGGCTATGGAGATAGAATCTTCGGGATATGTAGTTCCTCCTAAGAAGAAGGTAGCGGGTTACTGCGGAAGATGCTACGGGAGGCAGCTTACGAGGATGACTCTGCTTGTTACTTTTCGTCCTTTACCTTTGGGTAACAAGAAGTTCACTTTCGGACACATCGATCTTGAAGCCTTCAAATTGAAGCACGGTCTTGACACTTCCAAGTGCGCTTTTATGCCACGATAAAGATATAACCTATGAGATGGTTACCAATTATCGGTATGATGCCTTTCATTTATTTACGGCCGTGGGTGCTTTCGAGGCTGGTCTGATGTTGCCTTTGTATAAAGGCTGGTGATGATTTCTACTCCCACATCTTGTCTGGCTAGCGATCTTGCTAAGAGTCATAATCGTGGGATGCGGCGGTTGACGGAAATTATCTTCGCCATCTCCCAGAGAATGCTATCTTAAGTAGCAAAGGGCAAACGATGATGACCTGCTATACCCCCAAATTAGAAGAGGAGAAAGGGTGGTATACTCTGAAAATTTCAACAAGTCCTTTGGAGATTATGTTAACGGGAAGACACGTAGCCGTGGTGCGTGAATCTGCGGAATATTGCTCTGTTAAGGGGAAATTCGCCTTTTGAGCGAGGTAAGTGATTCCAAGATGGCGAGGATTCTGGTCTTGAAGGTCTTCCTATTCTGCTGATGAGAGAATTAAGCGTGATCATGACTATGAGTGGTCTTCCTTGTTCTTGAAGTTATTGGTCAGTGGGTCTATGGTTGGGTCCCCGGACCCCATGGTTGGCGACCCTCTTGTTGACAGTTCTTATCGCGAAGCCTCTCCTTCTCGTTATGCCCATTCTGCCCTTGGCGAGATGAGTTTTGAAGGTATGGATTTTGCTTACAATCGTGATGTTGATGGCAGCGGAAGGCGAAGATATCTCCGATGCTAACCTGCTCATGAATTATTAATATTGCTAAGGTGTGTTGTTTGTTTTCTACGTATATATGCCCCTTCGTTTTCTTAAGTAATGTTGATTATGCCAAGGAAAGGAGATACAAATAACTCTTTTATCATTATGTCTCTTTATCATTATGTCTCACATGGTGCTTAGAAAGAAAAGATCAATCCCAAGCAATCGTCAAATTCTCCCAGAAGATTCTCGCATGAGGATGTGAGCAGGTCCGGTGAATGGTGACGAGGATGTTTCCGATGAGGAAGAGCGGATTGAGACTTCTCAGCCCTTTCAAGAAGGAAATAGTATTCTTTGGTGGGGGGCGTCGGTGGAGGTGATGGTGATCAGGCCACTGGTGTTGGTGTTGGTGATCGGGCCACTGGTGTTGGTGTTGGTGATCGGGCCACTGGTGGTGGTGTTGGTGATCGGGCCACTGGTGTTGGTGTTGGTGATCGGGCCACTGGTGGTGGTAGTGGTGATCAGGCCCCTGGTGGTGGTGGTGATGTCGTGTCTGGGGAGGCTGCTAAGTCAAGTGGGGCCGCGGGTATTGAGATTAGTGAAGATCTGGTCGCAGAGGACAGTGGCATTGGCTGCGGCGCGGGCCGTTGTAGACAAGGGCAAGGGAGTTGCTCTTGGTAGTAGTGACAAGGATGGGGATGCTTCTTGTGAGTTCTCCTTTGGTAAGGTTTTTATCAGGGGAACAATCTTTTGACATGGCGCGGCTATGGGGCTCGTCTCGGATTTCAATGCACTTCCGGTGGTGATGACTGGGATGTTCTTAAAGGTAGGCTGCGGAGGTGGGTCGACACGCGGATCTGATCTTGAGGTTTTGGCGGTTCATCCAAGGGTTTTGTTGGCACTTCCTCACGTGCTAGCGGGGCTTTGGTGCAAGGTATCTTGGTGCTTCACTTGGTGGGAAGCCCTCGAGATTCTTCCTCGAGATGATTTCTCGCGGTCCTTGATCGCGGATGGCGATGATGCTATTTTGGCTTGGCTTAAAGAAGGACTTGCTTGTCGTGTCGCATCACCTTTGTGATTGAAGGGAAAGGAGTTCGGACTCTTTTACTCGCAGGCATATGGATCTAACCTCTGAGGAGGTGGTAGATGAAGAGTGGGGCAAGAATCTTGTGGCCAGCGGGATTGATCTCGTGGTAAATCCTCCCTCTAATGTTGTTGGTATGATGGCTATTCTTTGATGGGTACCCGATCTGATTATTTGGTTATTGGAGGTTTGTCCTGCTCTTTCTAACCACGATTTTACTTAAGTGTGTTATGTGAACTAATTTCCCTTTTTGATTGATAGATGATGAGGAGTGAGTATTGTAACCATAATCTTTCTGGCTCTTCAAGGCTAAGTCTCTCAATCTAGAAGCGAAACTCCGCCATCGTGAAGAGATGCTTTGAGTGTTGAAGCCATGCCTCTGCTTAAAGATGAGGAAATAAAAGCAAGAGCTAAAGGGTGCAGCAAGCGCAAGGAACAAGCAGGACGTGGAAGAGGAAAAGCTGCGTTCGAGCTAGCTTCGGTCAAGGGCAGGTTAGAGGTGGGCGAGAAGAATTCTTCATCTATTTCCAATTCTGCGTCTCCTCTTCTTTGATTATTAGATGTTCCTTATATGTTACGAGTTATCTTCTTCTTCCCTCCTCCCGTTGTACTATCTTGATGGGTGGAATCCTGAGTTGATGTGGCCGGGGTGAGAGAATTCGTCAAAAAAGGTCGTATTCTTTGAGTTAGTTGAAAAACTCAAGAGTGAATCGGCGAAATGGAATGCTCGCGCGGATGTCCATAATGCTATGGCCGAAGGATGGCGTAAGAAAAGTTTTACTTGGTAGATCTGCAAAACCAAAACAACCATGACCGTCATTTATTCAACAAGGCTCTTTTTATGGACGCGGGATAATCTTGAGAAAGCCCGCGACCAATTTCCACTCTAGAAGTTAAGCAATGTCATGGAAGAAGAAGCTGCGGCAAGCGCGTTCTTCTCATCCCTCGAATGTGCGGGCTTATATGCAACGTCTTGCTAAGGAAAGAAATGACACTAGGGCGGAATCAGCGCTCTTAGTAGTGCCTTATCCGCGTCTCGAGCTGATGTGGCCCGTCAGGTTGAGTATGAGAAAAACTTAGAGGTGACTATGTACCGTCTTAACAAGGGGTTGGAGTCGAAGAATGATGAGGTTAACCGATATCATCATTCGAACTCAATGCTTTGAGATGACCTAGCGCGAGTCGGTATGCTCATAATCTTCTACGAGGTAGATTATGATAGGTTATCAAATGAATATGATTATGCCGCGAAACACGGGACTCCGCGGTTAACCATTGTGAAGGTATATGTCTTTGTTATCGAGTGTGCTTTGTGTTGTATTTGTCATTACTCACCGTCTTCTTCTAATATCCATAGAGCTCCAAGGACATCTTCAAGCTACGAATGACAAATTTGCCGAAGCTCATGCTAAGGTAGTTCAATTGGAGGTCCAAGTCAATTACCATCGTGGTGGCCTTGTCTCGGGGGGAAGCGGCGAAGCAAGCCAATCAAAAGGTGGGCCATCTTTCCACTTCCTAAATCAGAGTGAGATGAAGAGTGTAGTTATAGGCTTCGTGGCTCGTAAGCGGTTAGCGAAGAGATTAACGGGACTCTTGGTGAGATTGAGTTGGATCTCAAGAAGAACCATGGACTAACCAAGAATTATACTCGTCGTCCCGTGCCGCGCTCCCTTCGTTCCTCGGCCCTTCCTCACGGTGGTAGTGTTCCTTCCTCGTTGAAGGATAAACCCGCGGATAATGCTCCTTCTCGGTAGATCATAGCTAGTATGCTAGGGATTGATCTCGGTTGATTAGCCTTCTTGGCGTTTTTCTTGCCCTCTTGCTAGGCTTGTAATCAACCACGTGTACTAGATCAAACTTTAGCGTTTAAATCTGAATTTGTATTTTGTTGAATTCGCATCTATTGGCTTTATAAATCAAGTTAATATAATGAGTAATTCCGTAGTGTTTGTAATCCAAGGATGTTGATCTTTGGAATTTGAGAAAGTGTATTGTTAAATGCAATTCCGTAGGTTGATATCCTCGGAATTGTCTTGTGACTTGTCACCCGTCCATCTAATTCCTTGGACCAGAGGATTTCGAACGGTGGGGTCGTCGGCCGACGTTCAAGGATATATTCCATTGAGTTCGCGGCTTATAATATTGCTCGGATATCTCGTTACGTGGGAAGTCACCCCACAGTCACACCTTATAGACACTTATGGGGGAGTTAGAGGCTGCATGTGTATGCTTTGTGCGGGATATTCCCCCGTATATTAGGTGGGTATGATCCACGCTTTGTCGGGACATTCCTCTTATTAAAGTATAATGCAAGTTTTTAATAATAGTAGCGCACAATGATTTACGTGGTTCAGCCCTAAGGCCTAAATCACGGGGTAACGATAGTGTCGATATTTTATTAAGATGTGGCATGGTTTTCATTGTACATTCATATTTCGTTCTTTTGTTGATCTCCCTATGCAGGATGGGTATGTGAGTGGTATATACGTGTGTCCCATATGGTATTAGTTATGGGTATTGAATAAATTGAAATGCATGTGGGTAATGAGTAGAATATGACACTTGAAGATGAAAGCTTGGATTGATTGAAAAGTTAAGGCGCGTTACTCCTTCATCGAGAGATAGAAACATGTGGACTTGTAAGTCGGTTTTCTTCTTATGAAATGCATAATGCCAGTGATGGAGTCGGTAGTATGGCTTGAGATATTTGGCATTCCACGGATGCATTTGGATTTCCCCTTTCAAATTACGCGAGATAGTAAGAGCCATTTCTGCGATGTCGTGTATTACGTAGGGTCCTCCCCAGTTGGTGCTAATTTTCCCACTTCTTTTCTCGCTGGTATTGGGGAATGGTCCTTAACACATACTGCCCTTCTACAAAATTCCTAAGTTTCACTTTTTGTTATATTCTTTGGCTAGCTCTTATTTGGTAGTTTTCCATTCTTTGCAGTGCCCTTCTCTCCTTTCTTCGAGATCGTCAAGCTTTTCCAACATCATGTCCGTGGTGAGGTTCTTCTCCCATGCTTCTGTATTTGTTGTTGGTAGTATAATTTCCGTAGGATTACGCCTCTGCTCCATACGTGAGTAAAAACGGAGACTCTCCGTGGTGATCTTGAGTTGTCTGTATGCCTGAACGTTATGTGGCCCATCACACCACCGCCCCTTGTACTCGTCTAGTTATTTTTTAAGGATAAGTGCCAAAGTTTTATTTGTGGCTTCTGCTTGTCCATTGCTCTGTGGGTATATGGGGGTGGAATTGTTTTTTCGAATTTTGAGGGTGTCGAACAGCAAGTCGATATTCTTTCCTTGCAGTTGTTTACCGTTGTCGGAAACTATCTCTGCGGCATGCCAAACACCTGCAAATGATATTTTGAAAAATAAAAGTAAAGACGTCGAATCACGAATTCTTGCCGGTGCCTTGGCTTCTACCCACTTCTTTGAAGTAATCCGTTGCCACTATTAGGAATCTTCTTTTCCAGGTTCCAATCTGGCCGGCCCACTATGTCGATACCCCATTTTACAAGGGCCACGGACTGCCTGAGTTCAACTTTATGGCTGGGGCGTGGATTAGTCTGCCAAATCTTTGACATTCCTCGCCCCTTTGCGCCATTACGGCGCGTCTCGGATCATGGTTGGCCAGTAGTAGCCCCTGCGTCTTTGCCTTATCTCGCAAGGGACCTCATTCCCATTGTGTGATTCCCCGCGTCTCCTCTATGGATGTATTTCAAGATGCCATGTCCGTCGGATCGGGACAGAGCGGCGGCAAGTGGCCCGAGGAATGATTTTACGTATAAGGTTAGTCTCTTAGCTCGTACATCCTGCTCTGGATTGTACTTTCCTAGCTTTGTTTGGTGTCTGGGGGAGTTTCCCTTCCTCAAGGGAAAGAATGGATTTCGATTCTCCAATCTTCTTCATTGTATGTCGTCGTCCTCATCCGCTTGTCGCATGATGTCATCGTTAAGGAAGTCGTCGAATATGTGCTCTCACGATATCATCGTCGAGATATCTTCCTCCCTAGATTTGCGTTGGTTGCGCGCATCTCTTGGGGCTTGATGGATGGTTCGTACACTCTTTGTTATCTTGATTGCTTTGACATCCTCGTTCTTGAGCATGGTCATATATATGCCAAGGCATCCGCGTGCACAGCTCTTCCTCGCGAGATGTCGGAACTTGATTTTTGGTATTTGTGAAATCAACGTTTGCACCGGAGCCATGTATGCCATTAGTGTCTCGTCGTACACATTGTATTCGTAGCCTATCTGTCGTATGATTAGTTGTGAGTCACTTGTCAACCGCACTTCTTGTATCCCCATTTCAATTATTGAGCGGAGAGCATGGACCACTCCTTCGTACTCTACGATGTTATTTGTATGGCCTTCAAATTCCAATCTGAATGCATGCACGATCCTATCCCCCACGGGTGTGGTGATGACGATGCCTATCCACGCGCCCTCTCTATTTTTGGAGCCGTCAACAAAGACCTCCCATTGTGCATTGGGTTTCTGGGTTCAAGAATATTATTTGGCTCCTTTTGCTTTTCATTTACAGGCGCCGCGCCCTCCATCCCTGTGTCTTGCACCTCTTCTTCGTTGTCCAAAGGTAGGTCTGCTAGGAAGTCTGCTAACACTTGCGATTTCTCGAGAGTGTTGAAGCTCATAGTGGATGTTGAATTGGTCGAGATACGTGCTCCATTTGCTATCGTCCTACCTTTCTGCCCCTTTGAGGATGGCTTCTAAGGGTGCTCGACATGGGATACGTATGTCATGCGTTAAGAAGTCGTCCTCGGCTTTAAGGTAGACCATACGATGGCTAAAATCGGTTGTTCGATTCTTGTGTAGTTTCTTTCCCGAATTCGGGGGTCTTCTGACATAGTAGATTGCATTGCTCTTCCTTTGTGTGGGTCTGACCGATCTTTGCGCTTACCGCATCGTCATCATTTGCTGCAATGTACAATGCCAAGACTTCGTCTTGGTACAGTTTTACGAAGGATTGGGATCTCCGCTAGGTCTTGTTTGATGCCTAGGAAGGCTTCTTCGCATTCACCATTCCACTCAAATTTCGTCCCCTTCTTTAGTATGTTGAAAAAGAGTTTGCATTTATCAGAGGATCTCGAGATGAACCTTCCCAGGCTGCTAGGGATCCATTGAGCTTTTGTACTTCTTTTAGGTTCTTTGGAGATGGCATGTCTACTATGGCTCGGATTTTTGCGAGATCTACTTCAATGCCCCTTTTTGTCACCCAGGTATCCAAGGAATTTTCCGGATGTTACTCAAGGTGCACTTCTCAGGTTTACCTTCATATTGTGTTCTCTCATAGCTTCGAAGATGTCCCTCGAGTCTTGGTGATGGTTCTTCCTCAATCTGCTTTTTACGAGCATATCATCAACGTAGACCTCCAAGGTCCACTGCCAATCCATGGCTTGAAAATAGCATCGTCCATCCTTTGGTATGTTGCTCCTTCGAGTCGAAAGGCATCCTCACAGCAATAGAGGCCGTGGGGTGTGTAAAATGCCGTATGTTGCGATCTTCTTCTAACTAAAATAGTTGATTGTACCGGAGTATCCGTCCATGAATGATAGCTCTTCGTATCCTTCTCTTGCGTCGACTAGTTGATCAATCTTTGGGTAGTGGGTAGCTTGTCCTTGGGGCACGCTTTGTTCAAGTTGGTGAAGTCGATGCGGTTCGACCACCACTCTTTTTTGGTACTATTACCATGTTAGAGATCCAAGTAGGATATTTGACTTCTTTTATGAAACCAGCCTCCAACGAGCTTTTTCGCGACTCAGTTTCTCTTGCTTTGTGATACTCAGTAGCCACCTTTCGTATCTTTTGTCTTCACAAAAGTGTGTCGGGTTTAATGCGCGGCTCATGTTGTACTTGTCTTCGGGTCTATTAGGGCATGTCGAGATAGTTTCCACGCGAAGATGTCCGCGTATTCCTTTAGTAGTTTCACCAACGAGGCTTCGCGTTCTTAGTCCATTAGAGTTCCTATCTTGATCTGTTTTGGATTCTCCTCCCGTCCCTATGTTAACTTCCTTCACCGCCTCCAAGGATGTGAATGTGGGTTTTGGTTCCCTAAGGTGAGAACTTTCTTTAATTGCTATTTGGTAGGCTCGGATTCTTTGTTTGCGAGAGCATCCTAGTTGCGATTGATGTTGATGCTTCCGTGTTCCCTACGGAGTTCCCTTGGACAAGCTTTTCCCAGATTCCTTTCAAGTATTCATCGATGACTTTGTCTTTGAATCTTTGCCTTGTTCCAGAGCCCTACGGGTTCTTGTTTTCTCATCTTCTTCATTGTTGAGTTGTATTTGCATTGCCTGGCATTCCTTTGCGGAAGCTTGATCACCCTTGATCTCCATTACTCCTAGGGAGTAGGAAACCTAAGGTATTGATGGTAGGTGGCTGCGACTCCTTAAGCTTGTGGACCCATCTTCGTCCAATAATGGCATTGTAGGGTGAAGGCGCGTCCACCACACTGAAGCAGTGTCAACTTTCATGGGACTGCGCCCACTGCAAAACAATATCCCGAGAGGCTTCAATGGCCGTACCATTGAACCCATAGATGGTATAGTGCGAGGTCAAGAGTTGCTTCGTCATTAAGCTCCATGCGTTTGAAGGTATCGTAAAGCGGGACATTTCACGGAGCTCCCTCCATTGATGAGGATTTTCTTTATGTTACATCCTGCGATTGGCAAGGTGAGGTTAAAGGATCATTGTGATCTTCCATGTCATTCTCAATGTCCTCGACCTCGAAGGTTAGAGGTGCGTCCATCCATTCTTCGTGATCTTCCACTTCTTTCCCGTCTAAAATTGTAAAGCTCACAATAGTCTTCAAATTGCTTCCTCAATCTTTTCCCTATTTGTGTAGTTAGGGTTGGTTCTTTGATTTCCGAAGCGAGGATATAGTATTCACCCAGCCGATTACCCTCCTCGGCAATTGGACTGTTTTACTGCGTTTGGCTCATCTTATGACCTTCTCTACATATTTTTGAGATCCCTGCATCTATCGACTTTTGTATCACTATCTTGAGATTTTTCACTTCTCTTGTTGGGTGCCGTAGAAGCGGTAGAAATCACCGTACTCTTTGGATTCCTCCGAGGCCGGTGGTTGCTTCCCACTTAGACCAAGGCCAGTCTAAGTTTTCGCGGTCCTTGATCTCCTTTAAGATGCGTGGTAGGCTGGTGTTGAGCTTCGTGTAGACTCGGTCTTCAAATTTTCTACCACTCCTTTTGTGGTCGTCTTTACGATTTTTTGGTGTCCGTTGGATCATTTGCTTGTTCCGCGGGTTGGTCCCGTGGAGGTCGTTGAGCCTGTGCCCTTGGGTTCTCTCGTTAAATTTCTTCCAACCTCGCATGTTTTCGATGATTATCCTCAAATCTCCCTCTGTGGTTGGGGTGGTACCGTGGATTTTGACAAACAATGGGCTCATCCTGTCAAGTCCCCATTTGTAACAGTTAATACTCACCATGGGGTCCACATGTCCTATGGCTTGACATATCTTGTGCCACCTATCCGTGTATTCTCGAATGGACTCCTTATATTTGATTGCAAGCGAGAAGAGCTTGTCCATCCTGTGTTCACAACCTTGTTATACATGTAGGTGGCCAAGAACCTTTCGGTGGTGATCATACGAATCAATGCATCTGGCTTGAGATAATCAAACCAAGATAACGCGGATCCTTTGAGGCTTGAAGGGAAGTATCTCGCATAGTATAGCCGTCATGGTCCCACACATGCCATTACCACATTTGTAATATCGTAGGTGGGCGGCGGGATCCGCGGACCCGTCGTAACACTCAAAGGATGGGACCGGACACTTCTGCGGAATGGTAGTCGTAGCCAACTGCCGCGCTAGTGGGGTAGTGTTGGCCTCCTTCATAACCTGTTCTAGTCTTCCACCTCCTTGCCTGGTCTTGATTTGATTGATCTCTGCTAGCATCTCTGCACGAAGACTCTCCATTGCCAAACGAGTGCTCGTCCTGAATGGAAGACGCGTCTTCCTTGTAGGTTGTGACATCGTGGCCTCCACATTCATCATAGTAGTCGAAGTTTCGGATGGTAGTCCGGGTCGGACCTTCTATTGTTCAGCGCACCTCTTTGGGGTATTCTCTTTGATTGACTATCGCGGGATGTTTTCGAGGATCATCCTCGGTCTCTATTCATCACCGCGATTTAGCCTCGTCATGTTGATTCTCTAGCTCGCGCTTTGGAGGATCTTCTATTTTAATTGCTGGTTCTATTGGGCTAGTAAGGCCACCGCGTTCGCGTATGTCTGCTGATTCCTTTTTAGCTCTTCTAGTTGCGCCAATATTTGCTCAGACTGGTTTGATCCTTGATTTGGCGTTCCTATGTGTAACTGAGCTTGTCCCTCGGGGGCCGCGGTATTGATTTCCTCCACTAGTCGTATATCCGGCTCGATCATTCCGTAGGATCCTGCTTGCAGTTGTGCGTTTTGTTCATTGGTCGGCGGCATCCGTAAGGAGGTTACCGGATGCGGATGCACTGCGCTTCTCGAGGCTCGGTGGGCACAGTTGTAGCTGTCATTTTGGAGGCGACCACTTGAGAAGCTCTGTGTTAGGTGTAGCGCTCTTGCCGCCGCGGCCTTCTTTGCTTCCATTGCAATGATGCCCGCATCTAAAAGTAATGTGTTTTCGCTCCATTATGCGTCTTGTCCCGGCTATGAGTCCTTCGCCCTTACGTTTGCTCCTTGTTACTCTGCGCGTAGTCTAGGCGCCTCTTTTGAAGGTACCTTTGTCTTCCCTGTATCTTTCTTCTTTTCCATTGTAATATTTTGCGAGAGAGCATGGAGGTAAACCCAGAGACAAAAAGTCCCACGGGTTAATGTTATTTCAAACTCGATTTCATAAGCTCGATTTCTAGTGGCAAAAGTGTATTCAAGCTATTGGTTTAGCGAATAATATGAAAAACATAGACGGATGTGCGAATTAATTGGGATAAGGTCCATGGGTTTGTTGTTTACAAAAACCCGGATCTATTAGTGGAAATTATGTGTGAAATACTAGTTAAAACATAGATCATTTGGTTGAAGTTACACAACGCCCAGATCATTGGTAGAAAATACAATGGATATAAATATGTGTGCGAAAAATAGCCCAAAACACAGATCTGCTAGTTAAGGGTTGTAAAGACCAGATCTGCTGGTAGAAAGGACAAACAATACAGATATGTGCGAAAAATGAGTTTAAACACAGATCTGTCTATGTTCTAAGTAAAATTTTTGAGGTAGAGGCTATAAAGTCACAGGAAAAGATAAATCTGTTTCTAGCGCCATATTGTGAACACGGAAATCACGTAAGCGTCCAGGTGTTCACAAGCAATCTCAGCGTGAATTGAATATACGCATTAAAGTATGAATATAGCATAAAATACATAGGTAGATGTTGATTCATTGATTCCAAACCCCCTTGGGTTTGTCATGATCTCATCAACATCAAAATGGTAGATCTTAAAGTAAACACATAAATAAAGATATATGAATGCTAAACGTAAAGGGAGACAATGATTTACGTGGTTCGAGCATTAAGGCCTACATCCACGGAGTGCGGGGATATTCCTATGAGGTAAATGGTTACAAGAATAGTCGCAAGACTTTTAGTGTTCATCAAACCCACAGGTTGATGCTCATACTTACTTCTCACTGATTTCTCTCTTATTCTCTATTTCTCTCCCAATGTTCCCTCCTCCCCTCTCCTGTTTGGAAGGGACATATATATAGTTAATTTAGGTGGGTCCCTTTGGAAAAGAGCCGTTGTTGAAGTCTTATCTTCTTGTGCTCACGTGCATAGTCAGCGGACTTCCTTATCATTCCGCGCCTTCTATAATTCCTATGTTCATTACGCTGACCAACCCCGCTCTCTTCGTTGGTCATCGACACGTGCCCTCCGAGTTGCACTAAATGCGAGTGGTTGGGGCGGTCCACTCTGCGCCCGGGCGGTGTCGGTCTTCCTTGTCACGTCACGTATCGAGTTGGACTTTCCCGACCGTTGATTATACCTCACCTCGTGATGGGGTAAGTGTAGCAGTAGCTCTTTGATGTTACGTGGGGATACCTTCCTTTGATGCTCCTTCATCTTCGGCCGTTGAACTTGACGGATGGCCGCCTGTCTAAATCCTATGGATGCCCCTACGTGTCATCCACTTTTATGACGTGGCCTCCACGTGGGCTTTGCTAGTACACGTGGTGAGGGAGATAAATAAGTGTACTTACATTCCCAACATTGTTATATGAAATCAATGGTGACGACCCAAAATATTTATGAGTGCATTGTGGTGTTGTTTGTTTGTTGCGGCTAGGCTTCAGTTCTTACGGAAGGTCCAGAAGAAAAAGATAATAAAGGTTTTTAAAATTAATTCACATCTACATGATCGAATTATGTGCACCGAATGATTCAGGCGATGATGACTTGGATGATGTTTGCACATGAATAATACCTAAACAATGGATGAATGTTCGGCAATGCTTTATATCCCGGGACTTTCACCGTGTCTCACAAGTGGTGGGACCCACTTAAGCCCATTTATGATCTCGGTGTTGAGAGGTTTTACTCTCATGCGTCTGATCCCCTCACGGGATATTTCACGATTTTTTTCGCTGTCAACGTATTATCACTCATGAATGTTATTTGGGCATGAAGACGTACGCAGGATTAATTTATCACTTATGCGGTATTTCAAATTTCGATTAAATGAACATGAAACATATTGAATAAAGGTGGCCAAGCACATACATTGGTGGAGAGACAGGCTCTACGTACTTAGGTTCAACATACTAAAAGAACCGCATGCTTTTGAGGAAATCAGAATGGTATATATATATATATATATATATATATATATATATATATATATATATATATATTTTTTGAGGATAACAACTTACAACATGCATCAGTGGTTTAGGGCAGGCACTTTAGGATTCCCTAAATTTTTAGGCTTCTAGAAGACATTATTATTAACATCCCTTGGAAAGTCACAAGAGATTCGGCATGACGTCGGAGAGTCCTGCGATGATATTATGAGCAGATAAGAAAGATCCAAAAAGTTTAATAATCAGTTGCAATTCAATTCAATGTAAGTTGATCTGTTTTTCTTTACAGTTTCAATTTTAATCTGCTTCCTATAATTTACCTTCCAAATACAGTGGCCTTAAAGAAAGGAAGTTAATGATGCTAGACGGTGGTGATCATAAGAATCACATATCTATTCCTAATTTACTGACGTTATGGTTATGTTTATTACTTTTATAGGAACTTTAATGTGGATCTTCTTATATTCGTCTTTTGATTTCCAGTATTCTTCGGCCGAGTTGATAGTACAGATTTTGTACAAAAAGTGGAAGACATTATTATTAACTTAATTGGTAATTGTAGTAGCAGGATTTCCCACACTACACCCCTCACTATATTTTGGTTAATTAGTCCATTGAAAGTTGTATAATTGAGAATGTTTATTAATTAATTTCATGAATTGTCTACACAGGAAAAGTAGAATTACACTTAGCAAGTACAACACTCTTGAATTTTCTCTCTCCTAATGACTTGCCCAACAATTCCAAAAAGATCTCTCCCTCACAACAGACTCACTCGACCCTTTATATAGGGTAATACATAGTGGATGACAGCTAAGCTATCCTTTATTTTCGGGAATGTCTCGCGAAGTGTCGCCAGTGTACAACTATTCAATCTCGCGACACTTCTTAACCCTCGCTTGAGATCTCACGTTTTCTTTATGTCTACTTTATCGTTATTCTTTGCGTCGTTTATTTTAGCTCTCTGCGACTGCCTCGCGACATCGTTGTTTATTAACTTCGCGAGTCCTGCGTTGCGATATTATGGTCCTACATCTTGCCTCTTTTTTCCTTGAAGATTGCTTGAAGAGTGATTTTTAAGGAAAAATGCTGTTGTTGTAATAATCTTTGGTCTTGGCGGTGAAGAAAGGCGGCGAAAGAATCTTGGACTTGAAAAGTACGTACTTGCCTCTATTCTTTTGCGAAATTCCGAAGTTCCTATATACAGAGTGTCATTTCTTGCCTCATGCGCTACAGAGAATAATTGGTTTCGCAATCTCTTCTCGCCTATTAGGAAATATGCCATATATTTGAATTCTGCTAAACTTCTTTTCGTCAAGTTTCCTCAGATTTGGGTAATGACCGTTAACACGTGTCTATATTTGCCTCTTTTCCGGTGCATTTAATGTTATCCGGTCGTAATACCTTTTTCTCATCTATTTATAGAAGTGTTCCTTGTGAAGAAACTTCTTTTTCCCTTTCATCTTCTTCATCGATCTTTGCAAACTTTCTCTTCTTCATCGTTCGCAAGTATTTGCCTCTTGTTTTCCTTCTTCATCCTCTTCTCTTCTTCTGCTACTTCTTATCGAGTTGTCATTCTCATGGCATCGAGGTTTGTTAATCTTGCCATATCTAATTTGATCTTGTGGTTAATTGCTTTGAAGTTAGTTTTTTCTTGTTGAAATCATCTTGGTATGCTTAACTTTATGGTTCTTTTACTCGCCATTGTTGTTTAGCAAGAACCAACCCAAAACCGTTCACCGTAAAGGATCCTTTTCTTTCTTTGGGCTCGCCATCGAACCCTCTTAGCAACAAGAATCTCCTCACGCAGCCCAAAGCCTACTTCGCGAACAAAAATCTGCCAGTTAATAAAAGGAAGCTGCAGTGACAAGGTATTTAAGAAACATTTCTTTTTTATGAACAATATATTGTTGCCTGTTTCTTATTGTCAGTAACTTGCGAGGATGATGGAAATCTTGACAAAACTCCTAAAAGGCTTCGCCAACCCAAGCCTATTACTCCCAGTGTTCCATTTCCTTCATTCATACCTTCATCTCTGGCTGCGAAGTCGTCGCAAGATAATATTCCTATACCTCAACTCCTCATGACCAAGTTCCTTACAACTTGTCCTCCTATAAACGATGTTACACCACCCTCTTTGCTATCAATATTTCTACTATTTCTCCAATCACTTCTCTCCCTAAAACTTCCTCTTCTCATGAGGTTCTCTTGGCAAAGGATGACTCATCTTTTTTGGTAGAGCAAATTCCTCTAACAGCGGAAAATTTGGAGGGTATAGATGTGGCCTTCAAGGTTCTTTCAGATCTCGTGAATGATGCCAAGAAAACTTCTGCTGATCCTATCAAATCCAACGTCTGCGAGATTTTAAAGTAAGCACCTTGGTCTGATAAGGTCTATAGCGTCTTTGGTTCAAGAAATTAGTAAGTGAAGGATGATCTCCGAGTTATGACCGCGAAGTGCAATAGTCTTGACAACATCTTGCTAGATCGTGATAACCTTCGCAAGAAGAACGAAGAATTAAAAGGTATGCTCTCGCCATCCCCCCCTTTTTTTTTTTTTTTTTTTTTTTTTTTTTTTTTTTACAACTCAAACCCTTGCTCGTCTTCAAAGTATTAAACCAGAAACGAATAATGGAGATATATCAGACGGAGTCTATCGTTGAAGAAGTTCGAGTTGAAAGAGATTCTTGGATGGAGCAATATAATCTCTTAAATAATCTTCATACCTCTCTTACGCTTTGACTAAAACTAATTTGGAGTTGGAAACTTTATCAGATGAGAATCGAACTCTTTCCCAAGAGAAACGTTCTCTGTTAAATAAGGTGGCGAGCTACTCGCAGCAGTATGATGCTTGCCAAAAATTATGTGAAGAACAAGAGCAAGCCATTCATTCTTTGAAAAACCAACTTGAAGAAATTACTGCCGAGAGAGATAAACTTATTCAAGGTAGAATAACTTTGAGTGTAAAAGCGAAGCAATTCCAAGAACAATGTGCCAAATTAGAAAAATCCAACTCTTCTTTGGCGACCGAAAATTCCATACTTGTTTCTCATGAAAAGAATTTGCGATCTCGATTGAAAGGCTTAGTTGGAGATTCATTTGATGATGTCATGGACCGTTTGGGGAATAACCGTGACTTTAATTCAACATCTTACTTCTCAAAGGAAGGTAGTCAAATTATTTGACTATCTTAATTTATGTATTTATTCCGTGGATGGTTTATTACTCTGAGAGTGCCAATAAGAACTTTCTCTGATCTTGTGTATTTGTTATGCAGACTCTGAGAGAAAGCTTCGTTCTACTGTCTCCACCCTCAGGTCTGATTATTCTAACATTCGCAAGGAAAATGGACTACTCTCAGCACATCTTGCTCGTTCTCGCGACCGTGCGGAGCGAAGGTTTGATTATATGTCGATTGTAAGGATATTGATAGTAAAAATCGTCAAAAGGCATTTGCTTCGTCAATTCCATCTTAAAGCGGAAGTCCTTGTGAATGATATTTTCTTTGTCGAAGTCTCTTGATCCCTATTCATGTCGATCCTTTAGAAGTAAGTGATGATGAAGTCCACTGATTCTCCCCGATAGTGATTATGACTATGAAAAGCGGCGAAGATATCGCTATCTGAAGTTGTCAATAAAAGATCCGTTGAAAAAACTGCTAATGAAAATCCACCAGTGGCGAGAATGAAGGTCTTGAAAATATTTACGATGAACGTCCATTGACCGGTGAAAGTGGAAGGTAGAGAAAATTATTGGTGAAGATGATAAAATTGATGTAGAGAATTAATCGCTTTATAACTTTTCTTGTAACTTTCCTTTTTGTTTTGAAAGATTAAATCCCTTGTTGAATAATCCTCTTATTTTCTTCTTCTTAATTATGACCATAATCTCATAAGCTTATTCGCTTACATTTTTTTATGAAATGATTTTAATCCAATCATCATCATTTTGTATTACTGCGACGAGGTCGCGGTATCTCCATGAGTGAAGAAACCTACTTTTCTCGCCTTATCATTTCGGTAGTCTTTATTTTATCTCTTCTTGTGGCGACAAGGTCGTTGACCGCCTTCACATTTTCATGCAATGGCTCATTGACCTTGCCTTATCAATTTTGTGTGGTCTTAGGTTAGACCTCCCTAATTAGAGGTCCTCCCACACTTACCTTTTATGGCGACAAAATCGCAGGACGTCCTTACACTTGCATGTAAAGACCCATTGATCTTGTCTTATCATTTTCCAAAGTATTTTTGCCTCGCAGGATGTTTTAGTTGCGACAATATGACAGGCCTAAATATCCTTTCGAACATAAAGCCCCATGACATTGCCGTCGTGCGTGAAAATCGCGAGACGTCCAGTACCCCAGTGTAAAGACCCATTGATCTCGCCTTACCCTCGCGTTAGTATTATTGCCTCTGCGGGATCATTGCACAAATATGACAAGCCTAAGTCTCCTTATGAAAACAAAGCCTCATGACATTTACAAATGCTGCTTTGGCACTCCCCCTAATGGAGAGCACCGCCTTATCATCTCCCGGTTGCCCTTCAAGGAGGCGAAACATCGGCCATACAAGACTAGCTCCTCCCATCCGGTCTTAACAACAACCGATTGTTTTCGCGAGTCTCTTATCCCTTATACTATAGGGTTTATGGTTACGAGACTGCACCTAAGTGGAGTTTTCTTGGGCGAGTGCAACGCATGCAAGACTTGCCAAGAATGGCCGGGGTAGGTTCATCCATCCCAGGAGCACTCGCTCAACCGTGTACCTCGGCGCCTTGTGCATACACCGACTCCTAGGAAGAGACCCTCGTCGCCCAACCGGGTATAACCTACATATATAGTTGGGAATCCAAGGTACCTCTTAGGATAGGCTTTCATGGGCCCCAAATTTTCATGGTTCGAAGCTTCGGGAGCGGTGTAACCTTCCCCACAACCACGGCGAAGATACCCCTTATATGACGCACTTTAGGTCTTACATTTGCCTCTTACTACGAAATGTTATTCACGAACTAGGGTGTACGCCATAAAGGTTTGTCCCATTCATTTGCGCATTTATATTTGTTAAATCATTCAATCATTCATGTTTAATTATTTTTTGATATTTGTTTTCGAAGTATTCGCATGGATTACTGTTTCACTTGTTGTATTTCACTTTTCTTTCTTAGTCGTATTCTCATTTTGCTCTTGGCTGTAGAGATTCTCATACATCATTACTTCAATTGTCACTTTGCATCCTTTTATTATTGATTATTCACTTCTTATGCCTTTTTGTTTTGCATATCTTTTTGCTTCTTCATTGTTATAATATTGGCACATCCCTAAGTATTCACCTCATGATGCGTTCAGCCCTCACTTCTATAGCATCTACCATCGGTTTTCCTTTCTCTGTTCATTCCTCACGTGTTGCTTCCAACCCTTTCTTTTGGCACTTCTTTCTTGCATTTTCTATATCAACCTCATGGCACATTGAAGCTCCTTCCAATCTCCCTGTATGATACCAATGCCGTTTGGATGTGGGAATTTAATACATTGATGATATGTTGACCAGCGACTCTAAAATTTCATGAAGCCATGGCCTCCCAAATCGCGCGCATTGTATGGAGATTCCACATCACCACACGAGAATAAAATATCGGTGGATAATCCTTGTAGAGGTATTCTCATGTGAACCTCTCCTTTTGGTTTGTTTTGCGATTACCGTTAAAGCCATATATCTTGTATGTCGAGGGGAATTAAATCCTCATCTTTTCCGCCCATCGTCTTGTAAGTATGGTAAAAGAGAATATTCACCAACTTCCGGTGTCGATTAGAAGGTCGGTTGATCGCCCAACAAGCACGCCTCATCATCTTCTCCATCAATCAAGTTTTGGGTTAATCTCTAGTTTTACAACCAACGGGCTATCGTGTGTTTCTCTTCCTTTTGGTACTTCATTATCCGGAAAAAAGAAATAGTCTTCAACTGCCACTTTTCTAATCGTTCTTCTTGAGACTCATTATTTCCTTATCATTAGCATCTCTCGCGAAGACTCTACTAAGCACGCTGTCATGAAAATCCTCGATGATGCGATAGGAATGGACGATAGAGTTGCAGTTCAAATTCTTAGCTTTTGTTCCTACTTCTATCACAAATGTTTCCTTTCCCTTCGACTGACTTTGATGTGCATCTCACGGTGGTGGTGGTAATGTCGATTTGTTTCTTCTCCCTTTAGAAAGTGGTTCAGCTTCCCCTGATCAATCATCTGAGAATAATTCTCTTTATGTTTCTACAATCATTTGTTTGATGCCCATGGAAGCGATGGTAAGAACAAAACTCATGACTTCTATCGCTTTGGCGGCGGTTCCATTCCAACATTCCAAGGTCTTTGGTACATTTTCCATCACAAGTATAGCTTCCCAAATCTTTTCAACGCTAGCATTCAATGGAGGCATCTTAATCTGTTCCCATACTGTTCTATGACTTCCTACGCCCTCCACGGTAATTTTGCCTTAGTCACCATAAGTTTCTTGCATATGATCTAGCCTCTGAATCTTATTATTGCATTACGGTTATAGTAGTTCCTTTCTCGCTCAAACTCTTCTTGATCATGGCTTCCCATGGCTACTATCTTCTGTCCTCATCGGCTCTCCTTGCCTCTTGTCCTTGCGAAGTGCTTTCGCCACTGTCTTGATGAATTGAGGTAACGAGGCTTGCGTTCGCGGCATTCGAGTTTGTGTTACGCAATCGGATAAGAATTCATTTCATTCTGTCTTTCTTCTAAGGCTATATATTCTTCCTGTAATTCTCGCAGTTCTGCCATCGTGATTGTATTTTTGACTCTAAAAATTTGAATGTATAACAAGTTAGTCGCAAAGAGAGCATTCACAAATGAGAGGATGAGATATCTCTCCTCAACCCGTCCTGCCATTTCGCTACACATGGTTCTCCATCTTATTGTCAATTGTCTTAAGCTCTCGCCAATCCTTTGTTTCAACCGAATACATCTTCAATACCTGTCGCGAAGAGTTGTTACTTATGTATGCTCCCGGGAATGTGGCTTGCAAATGATTGAATGATGTGATTGTGTTCCTTAACAGACCTTCAAACCATTTTAGTGCTTCTCTATTAAACTTGACGCGAAATATTTGCATAATATGGCATCATGATTCTCCCATTGTAACATACATCTCATGTAAGCTTTAATATGTTGTATCGCACGGGTTGTTCCATCAAAGATGTTGGTTAATGCGGGTAGATTGCACTTGTGGAGGTATTCCTCCCATCTCGTACTTCTAGCGTGAAGGGGTTCTTCGCGGCTTCTGCGATGGCTTCGTCCGATTGTCTCCTTCCTCCTTCCCTTCTTTATTCAAAGAATCCTCTCATTTGACTAGTTCTCTTAAGATTTGTTCATTTGCCTCGGAATTTGTTTCTCTCTTGGTCTTTTTAGCTCTGCTTCTCTCTTCTTCGCTCGTTGCCTATCTTGACCTTCCTGCTCATTATTTTCTCCTCTTCTTTCCTCGCGACACTCTTCTTCGTTTCTTTCGCAATTCGCACGCCATTATATCGATTGTTCTCTCTTCTTGGTTGCCTCTCGGCTCTCATCATCTGCACCCTCTCATACTCTTCGTTAATATTTCTATTGGTACGGTTTTGTTCCCTCCTTCTCTCGCGGTTGTCATGGTTATTCTGCCGGATTGCTTCTTCCATCTCTTGATTTTCCATTTCTGCTCTTATTCTTTCTCTTTCGCGAGCTAGTCGCGCTTGTTCAATGTAGTGTCTCTCAATGTTATCCTCGATCTCTCGGTTTCTTCTCAATTCTTCTCTCCCAGTGTAGGATTATTCTTCCTTCGGCAGACTGGGTCATTCGGCCCTTGGTTGCATGTTTTCTTGATTTTCCCTATTTCGCTCATTTTGAAGATTTTCGGGCTGAGAATATAACGATCTTCCATTTCCCCTCTTCTCTCGCCATGCTCTGCGTTTGGATCTTGTGTTTCTTCCTCGGTATTTTCTGTTGGTAAAACTCTCCTTCTTTCTTCTCTGTTCGATCTAGAACTTGATCTCACGCTACTTCTAGATCTCCTACTTTGCAATCTCATATTTTCCATCCTCAATTCATGATTTTGTCTTGTCAAGTTTGCTCGCTCCTCAGCTTCTAATCGTCTCTCTTCATGCATTGTTTGTCTCAATCTTTCTAACGCTGCCATTTCTTCGTTTCCTGGATTCATTTCTCCATTCACCCCTTGCTCTCCTTGTTCATTGTTCACCAACTGCTGCTCCCCTTCTCTCTCGTCTTCAGAATCAGATCTCCAAGTATGTACACTTACTCTATCATAATCCACAGCCGCGTTTGCTACTGGAGAGATTGGTGGCTGGTTTTGACCTTCTCCATCATTTCTCATATTCATCCTTGATGATTCTCCTGTTTCATTCCTCCTTTCTCCAAAGAAGTCTCCCACTTCTTCTTACAATCGTTGGTTGCTCTTGTACATTTCTTCTTCTAGCCATCTTTCTTTTCAATGAATTCTTGAGTATCTTTTTCCAAATCTCTACTCTGTTAACCCAAATTCTTTCCAATTTCTTCGTCAATCACTGCTCGTCCCTGTTTCTAGCGCATATGTAGTAGCAGGATTTCCCACACTACACCCCTCACTATATTTTGGTTAATTAGTCCATTGAAAGTTGTATAATTGAGAATGTTTATTAATTAATTTCATGAATTGTCTACACAGGAAAAGTAGAATTACACTTAGCAAGTACAACACTCTTGAATTTTCTCTCTCCTAATGACTTGCCCAACAATTCCAAAAAGATCTCTCCCTCACAACAAATGTACTCACTCGACCCTTTATATAGGGTAATACATAGTGGATGACAAGCTAAGCTATCCTTTATTTTCGGGAATGTCTCGCGAAGTGTCGCCAGTGTACAACTATTCAATCTCGCGACACTTCTTAACCCTCGCCAGATCTCACGTTTTCTTTATGTCTCGCCTGTCGTTATTCTTTGCGTCGTTTATTTTAGCTCTCTGCGACTGCCTCGCGACATCGTTGTTTATTAACTTCGCGAGTCCTGTACGTTGCGATATTATGGTCCTACAGTAATATTTTATCCTTTATATTTTTGGTAACAGAATTTGTTAAAATAATTAATTAGAAAAACACATGACAAGACATGATTTGTCCCCGGTGCCCCCATCATAAAACGCCCCCATCAAAAATTTACTCCTAAAAGTGTAATGTGGATCTGAAAATTAAAAGTATCTTTTATTGATGATCAAGTTTAAATGGTACGAGTATACACCGATAGACAACAAAAGAGAAGGTTCTTTAGGCTTTAGCTGAGATATGCAATGCAAAGGATTTAATAATATTTGACACTCATTTTGCGTTCCTTATTCTTGAGAGTTTAATGTCTGGCGCAAGTGATCAAAACCAGAATGGCAAGGAACGTCTATAAAAAAAATTAAACAAAAAAGAGAAAACTTTATAGATAGATTAGATACGTGAAGGGATTGACACAAACACATATGCTATTAAGTCTCTTGGTTTCGTTTTCTAGCTTACCACCAAAAGAAACCAAGATGCAGGTATACATGGTCACTTTATATTAGTAGCAGAATCGTTTGATTAACATTTATTTCACATCTTTTGTATGTTTACTAATCTTTCTGTCTTTTTGTTTGCGAAGCAGTTTAAGTCTTACTTCCTGAAGATTTCTTCTATAAATGCCAATCATTTGTAGATAATGTAATGTTCTAGATTGCGATGTATTTTGTTGGTGTAAAAAACCAACCACGTATCTAATTTGTAAGCTGATGAAATTGTTCAGATTTGCTATATCATGAAGTCAAACAGAGTATCAAGGATGAAAATGTACACGAGGTTGGCAGAACTGGAAACAAAAACATGTGCGTTCTTCAAGTTTTCCTTGGAATACTATTTTATGTTTGATGGTCTGAATCTGTGATATAAAATGTGGTCTCTCGAGTTTCCGTTCACATAACATTTCACATAGGTTCATGCGTAAACGGTCAACCATTAGGGAATACACTTATCACTTCTTTTCTTGGGTCGGTTAATAAACTAGCCCGTGCATTTGCACGGGTTTACAGCACTTGTTTTTAAATATAAAGCATTTCGTCTGACCATTTTGTTTTCAGTGGTGGTTGTATTTATTTTTTAAGTAATGCACTAGATGCAGGCTTTTTACGCTGATAGATAGGTTGACATTTATGTGATGAATGATTCACGTTGAACTTTTATGTTTTCTGGAAATGATGAACATGAAAATGGATGGGTTATCTTTATTAGCTTACTGTATGATTAGAATAATACGTTTCCTACATAGGTGCCACTAATAATTCATATGTTTCCTTCTTAAACCAAGAATAATACAGGAGACAACCCAGCTTAAAATTATTAAGGTAAATATTATTCGAAATAGGAAAGTAATTTTTTTCTATAGCCTCTTCTCGAGTTGGTTAGAGATAGGAAACAAAATTTCGAAAATTTTGGGAAACAATTTTATCATAACTGTCTACGATATATTCTCTCATAAAATAAGGAAACTAACCATACCATATTGGTTACACATCAAAAATTTGGAAATAAAAAAAGAAAAACACCAAAAATCTTTTGTTTGGCGGGTGATGAAAATGGATTTTACTGGGCGGGATGATTTCAAAAGGAAATCAATTCCCGCCTGATGGTTTGGTTAAATTCCAAAAAGAAAAAGAAAGATGAGTTCGATCTACTTTTTCAGTTTTTATTACTCGATTCATTCTCTCTATGAAATCATAATTCTACTACTATCTCTAATCTTTACAAGGAACCTACCTCTTCAGACTCGATCTTTGTTGTTGGTATTATTTCTAAAACCCATTATCGAATGAATATTAAATTGATGTTAGATTTTTTGTTCGATCTCATGAAATTAGATGTTAGATCTTATAGGTTTACTAGTTAAAGCATGATTAGGGTTTTTATTCTATCACTTCTTATAGGTTTACTAATTAAATCATGAATAGGGTTTTTATTCTATTACTATCTCTAATCTTTACAAGGAATCTACCTCTTTAAACTCGATCTTTGTTGTTGGTAATATTTCTACAACCCATTATCGAATGAATATTAAATTTATGTTAGATTTTTGTTTGATCTCATGGAATCAGATGTTAGATCTTATGGGTTTACTAGTTAAAGCATGATTAGGGTTTTTATTCGGCTGTATCAAACAACAAGTTAATGACAATCACGGGTTGTACGATGAGATGTGATTTCATTTTGTTACAACAATAATATTTTAGGCTTAAGTTATATGCATGAACTATTATAAGATTTAGGTAAGGATCTTTCTTTCATGTTACTTAGTTAGGCTTTACTAGTTATTTAGGTTTACAAAATAAAAAATAAAATAAAAAACTTAACGATGCTAATTTTTTTCTAGGGTTTTTGTTATTGTTTGGGTTGGATTTTGATTGAAAGTTAATAACTCTACTTTGATCAACGATGTTGTGTCAATCATATTTATATACAAGGCTTCTCAAGATTTAATCATTTGAGTCTCTGTTACTTGGCTAGCCTGTAACGTCTGCATTTTAAGTTGCCACTTTTAATAATACCATGTTGCTGGTTGGCCAATTTGACTATATCTTCAAGCTAAAAATGGATAATCATTATCTGGTACTTTAGTGCTCTTGGATTTTGTAACAAAAATTTATATAAGACCGTTTAATCGGTACCTTTCGCTTTGTGGATAACACAATAATCATGAGGAGATTTTGTGTGTTGCAGTGATGTTTTAGCCTCAAGCTACATGCATCAATGAGTTCATGTTTGTTTTCTTTTCATATAATAGAAAATAGGTGTAACACATGTTGCCTTTCCTATTAGGTTTAGATAATAATTTCCAAAATAAGCTCAAATTCCTAACTAAGATGCACGTACCTACACAGCTTTTGTCATGGGAGAAGATGATGATTACGACCAATGGAGGGAATATGATGATGACGTGAATTACGATGAAGAAACGATGGATTCAGATGAGAGTCATGATGACATTGTACAATCAGATGACGATGATGGTGAAGATATGGTCCACACTGCTAGATTTGAAGAATTAACAGGTAATGAGCGAAACCTTGTACTTACTTGTTTCTACTTAAACATGACATGGTTTCATATGTTGCCTCGGTTATTTCCAGAGTCAGAAGATTCTGAAAATGATGATTTCGAGGTGTTAGAAGAAAAAGAATTGGAAAATGCTCCAGAAGCAAAAAAGCATCCACAACAAGAAGACTCTACAGAAGTGATCATAAAAGAGAGGGGAATGACAAGAATGTTGAAGATGCATAGATACTTCTCGAAAAAAGATGCCAAAAGAAGGGATATTAAATTTGACAAAATGTTCCGGCCTATTGGTGACCATAGAATTGAATTCAGTAGTTACCTAGGCTATTTGGTCCGTGATATGGTTGGCATAAAACATTTATGTTGGAAGGAAGTCCCTTCAACAACAAAAGAAAATATGTGGGAGAAAATTCTGGTATGCATATGCGGTTATCAATTAAATCGTTTTTGTTGTCTAACTATGAGTCTGTGATTAACATACATTAGATGTTATTGCAGCTTCATTTTGAGGTGCCCCATGATCTGAAGCGAGTGGTCATGAAGCATCTACCTGTTCAGCTGCGAGACTTCAGAAGGAAATTGTACAACAATCACGTAAAACCCTTCTTGGAAAGGCCGCACAAACTAAGAACTTTCCCCAAAAAGTACGAAACGGTAATGGACCAAGAAAACTGGGACAATTACCTTAATCATGTACTAACATCGCATATATTTAAGGTATGGAATACACATTGCTTTTTCTAGTTTTTGTTTCGTTCTTATTGTTTATCCCAGCATACTAATAAAATTATTTTATTTCCTCTGTAAGAAAAATTCGGAGAGGGAAAAAGAGGCAATATCACAATCCAAGTTCCCACATCGGACGGGACGAGGAGGATACTCGGGATTAAAACTAAAATTAGTAAGTATGTTGTCTTATTTATTATACATCTCGCCACAAGAAAACCCGGCCATATCGAGATACTTCTATTTTGTATGTCGTGTTGCGTGTCTCATATATGCAGAAACTTATAACGTATAGGGATGTGTCCTCTTACACCAATCTGTAATTTTGTCACATTAGATGCTTTGGAATAGGTTTTCTGTTTTACACAGTTAATATCGGTGCGGATGTAAATCCTTACTTGTTTCTGATAACTACTAGGTCCAAAGCGGAAATGTTGCCAAAGAAGATCTTGAAGACCGGTGTTTCATGTGGGCAAGAGCATGTGAAAACAAAGACGGAATTGTTCCAGACGAGTTTGTTAGGAAGAAGACATCTGAAGTTGTGAGAAAACAGAAACTTTACAGTCCTCATGTTTTTAACCAAAGTAAGTGCAAAGTAATTGCGCAAGGTTTAAATCAGAATTTAACACATTATTTGAACATGAAGAGAAGCGGAAGATGATTCGTGAGGGAACTCTAACGGTTGGTCATAACGAGGATTCCCTAACAGTTGCGATCGGCCCGGATAAGGGTGGACGTGTCAAGGGGGCTGGATTTGGAGTGACGGCAACCCTTTACTTTCCAAATGGAAGAAAACCAAGACACTCGAAGAGAAACGATGAACTAACGTGAAAAGTCGAAAGCTAAGGAGAAAGAATTATAGTCTACTAAAAATGCGTATCGGAGATTAACGAGATAACTTGTTATCTCAAGGAGTCGACATTGCGAAATTGTGGGCAACAGATGTCTAAAGTCTGGAGGAGAGGTAAGTGAACTGAGTTTTGATTAGATTGTGTAATTTTTTAAAAAATTGGCGGGAAAGATGTCGATTTTTTCAAACAATGTGCTCAACTACAGTCACAGGATGCAAGACCTAGCAACACCTCCAATCGATCTAAGAATAACATAGGTCCAGAATCAGTTAAGCAACTTCCAAAAAAATATGGGAAATCTGGTCCGCAGAAGACATCTGAAAGCACCAAAGGGTCCGCGAAGCGAGACTCTCCTTGTACTAAAAACGCCGACCGTTTCTCACGAATCCCAGTCGATTATCAAAAAAAGAAGTCTTTGTCTCCTCCATCCACTTGGGAATCTCGAATGTGCCATCTCGAAAAAAGTTACCATTAATGTATGGTTTTCCAACGCGTTTAAATTTTTAATCTTCCATTTACTATCTCTCACGCGCCTTGTATTTCTGCGGGGCATAGGATGCAAACTTTGGTTTGGAGAAAAGGATAAAATTGTTGCCGTTGGTAGAGCTTACTCTTCAAAGAAGGTATCTTATAAAAAGAAGTCGGGAATGACGGGTGAGGTTACATGCTATAGCGTCCACGGTTATTGAAGTACTAAATGAAACCATCAAATTACCCTTTGGCACATCTTCGGGATAAAAACTATAAAAGATGTTGGTGATCTTTGAAATGAGTTGGCCATCAAATCAAACCATATTGGATCAAAAGGTTGGTTGTTATGCTTGTTTGCTTTATTAACTCATTGGATATATTTTACAAAAACCATTATATATATATATATATATATATATATATATATATATATATATATATATCTTGTCCGAGGTATAAGAGACGAATATGTTATCACTATATGAATCACGGCCAAAAGAAGGTACAACTTTTATGATCGGGTTGTGCATTTTGGAGAACCTTTTAGAACGAGTATGTTATCAACTTCACGAGTATGTTATCAACTTCAGATATATATCGTTAGTGTATATTTTAGAGAACCTTATAGAACGAGATATGTGGTTAGCTATTTGATTGTGAGTCAGTTGTGCATTTTGCTTAAATGGTTTCACTGCAAAAAAGAAGGTACAACTTTCATTTCAATTTTTTGATGCAGGTAAGTCAACCAAAACATTCTGAGGCTGTGAAATCACCGGATCTACTCAACGGAAGCCAATCTCGTATCGCAATATCTGAAAAAGTTTCGAAGGTATATGTTTTAAACCAGTTACATGATCTTAAGACCATATGAGTCTAAAATATACTATCAACTATATGAATCACGGACGCTAGGTGTATTTTGGAGAACCTTGTATATTTTCTACCTATTCAATTCATTAGTGTCTTCGCATTCACGGTAGAATTTGGTATATTTGTTAACCGAATATGGAATATTACTCTCTACTTTGCGGTAACTCAACAAAATTCGGAAACATACTCGGATGTGACATTAAAAGCTACATCTAATCGTAGCAAATCTGAGATCACGACAACTACAAGAAGTTCATCCTAGATCTGTTTTATTTTTATACGCATTTTAAATATGAAATTTGCTTTGAAGTTTTCGCTTGAAGATGTTCATATGCCATATATTTCCGCATGGTAGAAGGTGCTACCTTTTTGGACGAAATCTAAGGTGAATGTCCTTGCTAGAGGTAGAGCTTTTACATTAGGTGGAAAACAACAATTACATGGAAAGGATGGGGTGGAGGTTGATTGCCACAAAATCTGATTGAGGAAGTAATAAAACGCAATTTTGTCTACCCGTGCGATTTGATGGTATGGAAACATTAGGAAAAACTCTTGGAAAAGCGATTCCTTGGCCAAAGTATGGTGTTAAACTTACATGAGCCTGCTAAGAAGGTTAGTTGCTTGACTTGTTTGATTTGTAAGTCGAATATACATAAACCACTCCTATCAATTATATGATCCAAGTGTAAATTAGAGAACCTAGAAAATAGAAATATATGTAACTTTCAAAAGTAACTAATAACTCTTTTAATCTTATGTAGAACCCTACCCGGAATTCACAACCAACTACTTCTCTGCGGAAGTCTCCTTCACGTAGCAACCCTTCTCATGGATCTAAAAGCCCCTCCTAATCTTATGCGAACTCTACCAAGAATTCCCAACCAAATCCTTCAATATCTCTAGAGAAGTCGTGCACATCTACTACGAGAACCTGCTAAGACATCTAATGGAGTATGTTTTTTTTGTTTTTTCTTCGTAAATCTATATTGATAATTCTAGCATCTTCTTTTTATATGATGTTCATATGCCGTATCTCCGCGATGAAAGCAAAATACGACTTTTGGAATGGATCTAGGGAAACGTCGTTGCTAGAGCGATGTATTTTACCTCTGTTGCCTAAACGGAAAATACATGGACAAGATCTTCCTAAAAGCTGTTATGTTGTCAATATTCGGGAGGTTATAGTTCCATCGTTAGGTTAACGAGAACCAAGTGGTGAGTTTAAGTTATTAGGGAAGCTAAAGATGGTTTTGTGGCATGGCTGAATAATCTGTTCCATCTCTAATGACAAGGTTAGTTTCTTAGCTCTTTTGCTTTGTTAATCAAGTATATAAATTGTTTTACATAAATCGTGTATTCAGTTTGATTAAAGAATAAGTACGAGATAGAAATATATTAACACCTAAATGGAACATGAATACCAGTGTAAATTAGAAAATTGATATTTGGTTACGGATTTTATTATGGGCGTCACACTTGAAAAATGCCATGACCTTCAGTGAAGTTGGCTTTATTACATTGTTGGAAAAATGACTTTTGTCTGTCTCTTGTTGAGAATTCACATGACAGACGAATTCGCCTTGGATTTAGAATATATATATATATATATATATATATATATATATATATATATAATACATTTAATCTCTTGCTGCAGGAAACTCCACAGCATGGAAAACCACATAAGAAACCAGAACCAGTTTTAGATTCTGAGAATAAATTGGACAGTGACCTAAGAACAACAAGCAGACTTTTAGAAGATAAACCGAATGAGGAGCACCTAGCGGTCAATCCACATTCGGTGAGTCATGCAGCCTCGACAAGCTTCTAAAGAAGATTAAAACGGCGCGAGAGAAAGTTATATGTACAAAGTGTAGATCGGGCATACCAACTTCCGGATGGGAAACTCGAGGATGACAAGGTTTGCCGCGTCGAGAATGTCACAACTCCGATCAATTGCTTGAAGAGACACCACCATCAAAAAGTTGAAGAAAAACCCATGATTTTTGGATAAATGATCTTTAATATTTTCTTTTGCAAACTGTTAGACCAAAGCTCAACATTTTTTACTGTGTTATTAATAATAATATGAATTTTTGGCATATATGAATTTCATATTTAACCACAATTTATAAAGTATAAGAGAATTTGGATAGTGCCAGGTGGATGGTTTAGATGCGTCATATCTGAACGGCTTAGAGGCGTTACACGCGTAATACACACGTTTCGAGATTAATTGGCATGGCTAAACATAACATAAAGACACATTAAGCAGATATAAATTGGCGTGGATAAATATCACATAAAGCCACTGATAGGTGTTTAAAACACCTAATTTACTATCTAGTAGTTACGCTTTCTTCGCTATTTTTCTTGTGAATTATGTACCTTATGTCCTTTTGAGTTATTAGGTACTTTGGAGTCGCACGGAGAAAAGAAGAAGAAATCACCCAAATTGAGCCAAAGGAGCAAAACTGAATTTCATAGGCAAGTGTTATTTGGAGCCTAGCGGAGGATAAGGGGCAATCACCGAGTGATACACTAAGGACACTCACGGATCGTTAAGGTCCACCACCCACTTCCTATTAACCAAGAGATAGAAGTTGACTACGACCACTTCTTTGCATCATTTGTTCTTGATTCACTGTCGTCTCCTTCAAGACTGGAACTGTGGGGTTGCTGCGGCGTATCACCGGGCACAGGTATGTGTGTTCAATGGGTTAGGAGTTGTTCGAAGCCTACAACAAAGAGGAATAGGTGTGAGTTACATATGATTAAACACAGTTGGGCTGTTTTTGATCCAAGATTGCAGGGAAGAGCGGCAGTTGTTACCATTGAAAATAGGCAATGAACGAAGACATTCAGGAAGAGATTTAAGTATAGAAATCAGCAAGGAAAGATGAGTTATGTCTGGAATTCAAGTTAACAGCAATGAACTTGAGCTCGAGGCTGGAAGAGAAGTTAATGTTGCTGCCATTAAAATAGAAATGAATGAAGGAGAAATTAAAGAGATTGATAGGTGTTTCGAGGACGTGAGTGATTAAAAATGTTATGGCTTGTGTATGGAATTGAATTGTGCGGGGAAGGAGTTCATTGTGTAGCTTCCAAGGTGCAGCGGCTATACGTCCCTCATCAGTTGCAAGACGCGTACAACTTCCCGACGAATACGAACCACGGTATTGCGAAGATCGATTCACTCTTCTCTTGCTTAGGCTAGCCATGGGCTTGAGGGTCGTTTGCCAGGTGATACGAAGCAGCTGAAGCTATAGTGTTTAGGTTAGTTAAGGTGCAAGTTCAGGACTCTGATTTACAATAAAAAAATACACGCACATTGGGTACAAGTTTGAGAAGGTCTTGGGACTGTTCTGGCAGCGACAAAGCAGTGAAGACAGCAACAATTCTATCTTGGTCTTGTGCTACTATACATATGGTTCGATGGCTATGTTTGAAGTGTTGTTGGCAATGGTTAGGACTGGTGGTAATTGTAATGCTTTGAGTGAGATTGCAACTGGGACTGGTTGACTATAAGGGTTAAATTGAAGAAGAAGCTGCTGCCATCACTGGAATTGGAGCAGAGAAGAGGTGTTGCTCATTACAGGCAAGGCTGAATGGAATGTAGTGGTGTTGCGGTGCAATAGGAGCGAAGTGTAATGCCGGGAATGAAATGAAGTTACTGCCCGAGGTGATGGAGTTCGAGTTGCGCCTGGATGTGTCTTGGTTGCGACTTAAGCCGGAGTAGAGACAAGATCTTTGAGATGCGAGAGAATGGTTCGATGTGAGGCGGTGAAGTTGGTGGACTTGAAAGCGGTGAAATCTTGAACTATGAGATGGAGCTACTATTGAGATTCGTGGTTTGTTCTTTGGGATTGATCGGTGAAGTGGTGGTTGAATTGAGACTGCAGGCTAGTAGAAGTTGCGAATGGTTCAGCCGATGATGTTGTTGGTTATTGTAAGCAATGGCGATGGGAATGATCTTTGGCTGGTTTGAGATGGCAGCCGAGGCTGCAAATGGAGTAGCAACCGCAGTCTTTGGTCTTCTTGTGCGAGGAATGGATTTTGAAGGCGGCACTGTGCGAAAACGGAGCGACTGGTGCACAGGTGGAACTAGTTCCTGTTGTCGGATTTTAAGTTTAGAGTATGGATCATAATATTTCACTGAATCATGAAGGGGTATGTGTTGGATGCAAGAGTCGACGGCTAGATATATGAGCTACGCGTCACGCTTTTGGGCGCGTTTTGCAAGAACAAGGAATTGGTTTAGATGGTATTTTGTGATTGTTTGAATTGCGAGAGATATGGAGATGAGCTGCGGGAGTGTGCACTTCTTGGTGGCGGTTTCGAAAGCCGGAGGCAAGTCTGTGGTCGGAGACGATTTTCCGGCGACAAATTCCGGTGACCGGATTCCGGTGATGACGTCATCAATCCGGCGACCCGTTTTGGACCCAAAAATTCCAGAAGATATGTTTTCACACATGGGCTTGGTGGACCACTTGGAGATCGGTTTTGAGAAGATTTGACCTAAATTTGGAAAGAGTATCCTTTTGGAATGGGAGAAGCATATATATAGAAAACTCTTTCTCTAAATCATATATCTCCATTAGGGAGACTTCTACTTGGTTTTCTAGGGTTTCACATGATAGGTTCTTCTAAACTCTTTATGATGATTTCCAAAAACACAAGTAACTAAGTTTTTATTATTGGTTGAAGATGTAGTTTGATTTTGCAACCAAGTTATGATTTTTATGAATTAGTTTTCTCTCAATATTATCGTTTGATTTCTACGGGTTATAATAATTGCATGATTGATGTATTGCAATATGATTGAATGTTTGTTTAGTTAAGTCTAGAATTGATTGAACTCACATCCATATCTATAGCTATTTTAGGGTTTTCATCGAGCGATAACCTTGAATACGAGTAGCATGATATGATTCTAGGTTGTAGTGATACATCCTTGTAATCGTATGTAGAAATTGACCTTTGTTCGAATTGTTTGGCAATGTATTTCAATTGCATTGATTAGCCTATTTCTGAAACTTAATGCTCCTAGGAATTGAACTTGATTAGCGCAAGGCGTTAGGTTATTCTTTAGGTAGATTTCACATACGCAGCTCTAATGTGTGTGTTGATGACTTAAGAAATTTACGGAGTATTCTTGCAATAAGGTATTCTATGGCTTTTGATGATAACGAGATTAAATACGAATTTTATTCATATATTCAAAAACTTGTTTACAATTGAAGATGAAACCTTTACCCAATATTTCATATCCTTGATTTGCGTGATTTATTTTTTTTTGTTTGCTTTTTGTTTATTTTTATTTACACAATCGAAAAATCCCCGTGTTACTTATAGGAAACCGAAACAATTTGATAACCCTAGACCTCTCTGTGGGAACGATCCTTTCTTGCCCTTGCTTCATTATATATTTTGAGTAGTAAGAAAGTGTAATTTATTTTTGACGCCTACGACAGCGATCAAATTTTGGCGCCGCTGCGGGGAGGCAGCGGTTGTCAATTGTTTTTGGTTTCTTATTTTTGTTTTTGTTTTGTTTTACTTTTTCTTATTCTTTGGTTCTTAACCGAGTTTTGAGAATCTCGTTTCAGGTACCAATTTCTATGGACGGAGCATATTGGAGCAATCAATACGGCTTTCAACCTCAACAACATGAAAACTATCACCCTTATGGGGAATACAATCAAAACCAATCCTTTGGTTATGGTCAATATTCCACGTACCCTTTTAGTTGTTCTCATACATTCCAACCTTCTTACAGTGGGTATGTAAGTGAGCAACCACAAGGAGGGGAGACTAGTTGTATTCCTATTCATATTTCCTCTAATTTGGTAGATGAAATGCAATAATTTATGGAAAGCATGGAGTCAGTTTGTGGACAACCCAGCGTGGAACCAGATTCATCGACCGGATGTGCTCATAGTATGTTTGGTCCAATTTCTGATCGTAATTATGATCATCCACCCATTCAAAGGGAATATAATTGGCCTAGCAATACTGAAGTAAGTAATTCTACTTTTTCTTTGTCGAATGAGCTTTACAAACAATTGGAACACTATATTCAGAATTTGGATGGATCACTCCAATAGCTTCAAAGAGGTGTTTCCGACGTAAGAAAGGGCATTGATGAGTACAGGGAAGAATTGATTAATTATGTTGAAAAAGGCGAACCTTTGGGGACTTTCGTTGATAATTGTGTAGTGAACTCAACTCTTGATCTTAATAATGATCATTCACCTATTTAAAAGGATGAGTTCGAGATTAGCAACACTAAATTCAGCAAGGACCAATGTTATGTTGACTATGATAGTGATGATGATTATTATGAAAATACATCGTTTGAACCAATTTATGGTGACATCCCCGAGGAGTGTACAATGGAGTCTTTTTGCGATCAAGGTGAAGTTAAAAAGGAATATGATGACGCTAGTGTAGCTTACTCGAGCATTGATCTTTATAACGATCAAGAGCCTATTCAAAAGGTAGAGCTTGAGTAAGATGCAATGAGTGTTCTAAAAAAGTTCCTTAGGGAGAGATTTGAATCCGCAGTGGAGTATGTGCCTTACAACAAAGAGGAGTATGTTTAGAATGTGACCGGTTTGACCAATATTGTGGAAGACCCAATTGAGCTTGCAAATGGTTGTAATGATAATGTTTATGTCGAGACTTTGGTTAAGGCGAAACGGACGAAGAATGGTTGCAAGGTTTGATAGAGGACCATGATATACAAGAGGTGAATAATTCACTTGAGTTTTTCAAGGATGAAGAGGATTCCGTGATACAAGAGATTGTGCAAGGTTTATCTAACCCGTTGCCTATTGTTTCTTCTCCTTTACCTCTTATTGGTTTGAATGTATGTGCTTCGAGAATATTGTTGAATGACTTTGTTTCTCGTTTTCCGCCATTAGAGATACTTGATTCTCATACTATGCAGGTTATGGAACAAGAAACCTTGGAAGTACCCGATTTCTATATTCTTTATACACTTCCAAGTGTGGACAAGAATAAGTGTGGGGAAGCTTTTATCGGTTCATAGCTTTATTTTTGTTTTATATTACTAATATTTGTGTGAAGCTAGTGTTTGCAAAACAGGTTCTATGGACGGATCCCCAACTTTTCGTATTGTTGGTATATGGGGAATGACTCTTGCAAGGATACGGTCAGGCGACGACTTTAAAACAAGCGCTAAGTGGGAGGCAACCCATCGGTTTTGTATTTCTTGTCTTGTTTTTATCTTTTTCTTTTCTTGTTTTTAGTTTTTTCTTTTCGCATATTGTTATAAGATTTCCCACCTTGACTTTCTTTGGACGATTCAATTTACATTGAGGACAATGTAAAGTTTAAGTGTGGGGAGTGGTTAAGCATTTGCGTTGTAAATTTTTCCAATTTTCCAACTTTTGTGTATATTAGTGAATAAGAAAACTCCAACTTGTAGTTAGTTTAGAGTCACATAGTATACATGTTGCTAAGATTACATCGAGAATCTCACAAGAGTGACCGAACTTAGAGATGACAGAGAACATGATCGGGTTTCTTACTTGTATGAGAGTTAAAGTTGGATTTAACCATGCCGATGGAAAATAAGGTGCAGACGAATTCGGTATTAGAGTAGTGGTCCCTATAGTGGAGACTACCCATGTTACATAATGTGAGGCACCGACCTTCAATTCTTTGTACCTGTCTAAATTTGTGCTTTTAGAGTGTGTGTCACCGTACGTAAATTCCGGGCAGAATGGTGAGCTGCCCAACCTCCCACCATAGAAGCACTATTTTGATCTCTTGAGTGCTATTTTTATCAATCATGATGGTGACATCGAATTGCTAACTTACATACCACTTGTAATCTTGTTCGCATTAGCACCATCCACCTTATCTCTCTCTACACCAACAGTCCATAAAACACCATCATCATCAACAAGAGGAGCATCACAAATTTGAAGGAAAGTTGAAGACGTTCAAGGTTTACAAGCAACAATACGAAATGGGCAGACTTGATTCAAGTAAAGCAACAAGACAAGGAGCAGAATTTTTATAAGTTGAAGACTATTGTACAAGAGTGAAAATTATCAAGGATGAGAGTTCGAGAAGTTTATGATATCAAGACATACAAGTTGTGAAGAATCAAGTGGTATTTTTTCTTATTTGTATTTTAATTTTTCTCGTCTCAAAAAAAAAAAAAAAAAAGAAAATTAAAAAAAAAAAAAAAAATTTAAAAAAATGGGTTTGTATAGTTTGTTTTAGTTTTCTATTCTTTCAATAAAGCCAAGGGAAAGAAGGAATATCTATAGTGAAGTTTCAAGCGACAAGGAATTTGAGGAAAAAATTATATTGTCAAGGTTCTACGAGGTTCAAGAGTTATCATCACTAGTTGAAGACCGAAGACGAAGTTGGAGACACCGATTGAAGACCGAAGACGTTTCTATGGATGCTGTGAGAGTGGTGCTAGCTACACGCCGAACGGATAATGAGGTAAGTAAGCATATTCCCACCTTCGTTAAATGGTTGATTTCCTTTCGAAGAGATCGTCAGAAAAATGGGTTTTTAAGAATTATAAAAGATGTGGGTTTTCAAAACATTCGGAGGGTTTTTACCTTCCTACCATTCAACGTGTCGCAGGATTCTCTCTTCATTCCAACCTGGACACATGTGTGACCCATAAAAAGCTGTTTATTATTGAGTGCAAATTCATAAAACCCTTTCTTGTGAGGCAGAGTCGAGACTTTTGATCACTCCGAACCCGAATTTTTGTTGAGAAGGGATGGTTATTTCTCTCTCAACTTTTAAGAATGAGATTGTGTTCATTTATGTGTCTAACTTCTTATGACTAGTGTGCAGAATTTCTATGTCTGTTTAGCGCATTGGATGCTATCATTACGGAGAACTATTAAGTTGGAAAAGTAGGTTTTATGGGTATATCTCTAGTAAACCCTCACAAGACTATAACTCGTCCACTAGGGACACCTAGGGGTTTAAAGGCTTGTTATTTATGCTAAAAGTGATCGTAGCCTCGACGACACGGAGTTGTATGTATTCTTTAGAATTGTTTTGTTTGATTTGCTCGAGGACTAGCAAAGTCTAAGTGTGGGGAATCGATGGGTGTTTAAAACACCTAATTTACTATCTAGTAGTTACGCTTTCTTCGCTATTTTTCTTGTGAATTATGTACTTTATGTCTGCTTTTGAGTTATTAGGTACTTTGAGTCGCACGGAGAAAAAGAAGAAGAAATCACCCAAATTGAGCCAAAGGAGCAAACCGAATTTCATAGGCAAGTGTTATTTGGAGCCTAGCGGAGGATAAGGGGCAATCACCGAGTGATACACTAAGGACAAGATCACAGATCGTTAAGGTCCACCACCCACTTCCTATTAACCAAGAGATAGAAGTTGACTACGACCACTTCTTTGCATCATTTGTTCTTCATTCCACCTGTCGTCTCCTTCAAGACCGAACCAGGGGTTCTTTGCCGCGTACATCGGCCCGGTATGTGTGTTCAATGGGTTAGGAGCTGTTCGAAGCCTACAAAAGCAAAGAGGAATAGGTGTGAGTTACATATGATTAAACACAGTTGGGCTGTTTTGAGCCAAGATTGCAGGGAAGAGCGTGAGTTGTTACCATTGAAAATAGGCAATGAACGAAGACATTCAGAAAAGATTCAAGTACGTAAATCGGCAAGGAAAGATGGGTTCATGGCTCTGAATTCAAGTTAAATGAATGAACTTGAGCTCGAGGCTGGAAGAGAAGTTAATGTTCTTTTGCCATTAAAATAGAAATGAATGAAGGAGAAATTAAAGAGATTGATAGGTGTTTCGAGGATCAGAGTGATTAAAAATGTTATGGCTTGTGTATGGAATTGAATTGTGCAAGGAAGGAGTTCATTGTGTAGCTTCCAAGGTGCAGCAACTATACGTCCCTCATTAGTTTGCAAGACGCGTACAACTGTCCGACGAATACCCGAACCCACGGGTATTGCGGACGATTCACTCTTCTCTTTGCTTACGGCTAGCCATGGGCTTGAGGGTCGTTTGCCAGGTGATACGAAGCAGCTGAAGCTATAGTGTTTGGGTTAGTTAAGGCGCAAGTTCAGGACTCTGATTTACAATAAGAAATACATGCACATTGGGTATAAGTTTGAGAAGGTCTTGGGACTGTTAGCGCAAACAAAGCGATGAAGACAAAGAAAAAATTCTGCCTTGGTCTTGTGCTGCTATACCTATGGTTCGATGGCTATGTTTGAAGTGTTGTTGGCAATGGTTAGGACCGGGTGGTAATTGTAATGCTTTGAGTGAGATCGCAAAGCTGAACCGGTTGACTATAAGGGTTAAATTGAAGAAGAAGCCTGCTGCCATCACCGGAATTGGAGCAGAGAAGAGGTGTTGCTCATTACGGTGCAAAGCTGAATGGAATAGTGGTGTTGCGGTGCAATAGGAGCGGTAAGTGCAATGCCGAGAATGAAATGAAGTTGTCTTGAGGTGATTGAGTTCAAGTTAAGCTGGTTGTGTGTTGGTTGCGACTTAAGTCGAGTAGAGACAAGATCTTGAGATGCGGAGAATGGTTCGATGTGAGGCAGTGAAGTTGGTGGACTTGAAAGCAAAGCCGATACTGAATCTGCGAGATGGAGATACTATTGAGATTCGTGGTTTGTTGCTGGGATTGATCAGTGAAGTGGTGGTTGAATTGAGACTGCAGGCTAGTAGAAGTTGCAGAATAGTTCAGGCTGATGCTGTTGTTGGTTATTATAAGCAGCTGCTGATGGGAATGATGCTGGCTGGTTTGAGATGGCAGCTGAGCTGCAAATGGAGTAGCAACTGCAGGTGCTGGTGCTGCTGTGCAGGGAATGGATTTTGAAGGCTGCAATGTGTGCAAACGGAGCGAGGTGGTGCACAGGTGGAACTAGTTCCGGTTGTCGGATTTCAGAGTTTAGAGTATGGATCATAATATTTCACTGAATCATGAAGGGGGTATGTGTTGGATGCAAGAGTCGACGGCTAGATATATGAGCTACGAGTCACGCTTTTGGGCGCGTTTTCGCAAGAACAAGGAATTGGTTTAGATGGTATTTTGTGATTGTTTGAATTGCAGAGATATGGAGATGAGCTGCTGGGAGTGTGCACTTGCTGGTGACAGTTTCAGTAGCCGGAGGCAAGTTCAGGTGGCTGGAGACGATTTTCCGGTAACAAATTCCGGCGACCGGTGACCGGATTCCGATGATGACGTCAGCAATCCGGCGACCCGTTTTGGACCCAAAAATTCCAGAAGATATGTTTTCACACATGGGCTTGGTGGACCACTTGGAGATGGGTTTTGAGAAGATTTGACCTAAATTTGGAAAGAGTATCCTTTTGGAATGGGAGAAGCATATATATAGAAAACTCTTTCTCTAAATCATATATCTCCATTAGGGAGACTTCTACTTGGTTTTCTAGGGTTTCACATGATAGTTTCTTCTAAACTCTTTATGATGATTTCCAAAAACACAAGTAACTAAGTTTTTATTATTGGTTGAAGATGTAGTTGGATTTTGCAGCCAAGTTATGATTTTTATGAATTAGTTTTCTCTCAATATTATCGTTTGATTTCTACGGGTTATAATAATTGCATGATTGATGTATTGCAATATGATTGAATGTTTGTTTAGTTAAGTCTAGAATTGATTGAACTCACATCCATATTTATAGCTATTTTAGGGTTTCATCGAGCGATAACCTTGAATACTAGTAGCATGATATGATTCTAGGTTGTAGTGATACATCCTTGTAATCGTATGTAGAAATTGACCTTTGTTCGAATTGTTTGCGCAATGTATTTCAATTGCATTGATTAGCCTATTTCTGAAACTTAATGCTCCTAGGAATTGAACTTGATTAGCGCAAGTCGTTAGGTTATTCTTTAGGTAGATTTCACATACGCATCTCTAATGTGTGTGTTGATGACTTAAGAAATTTACGGAGTATTCTTGCAATAAGGTATTCTATGGCTTTTGATGATAGCGAGATTAAATACGAATTCTATTCATATATTCAAAAACTTGTTTACAATTGAAGATGAAACCTTTACCCAATATTTCACATCCTTGATTTGCGTGATTTATTTCTTTTGTTTGTTTTTTTTTTTTTTATTTACACAATCAGAAAATACCCCGTGTTACTTATAGGAAACCGAAACATATTGATAACCTAGACCTCTCTGTGGGAACGATCCTTTCTTGCCCTTGATTCATTATATATTTTGAGTAGTAAGAAAGTGTAATTTATTTTTGACGCCTACGACAGCGATCAGCCACGCTATATGGCGTGTCTATAGGTTCTCCGATGAACGGCTCCCAACGTTACATGTGGACGGTCAACGTTACATCTGAACGGTCAATATTGCATCATCTTAAACGAGATCCAATGGTTCCTAATACAGCCACGTGGATGAAGGTAATTGTAAATTGGCGTGGCAAAATATCACATATAGCCACGCTAAATGACGTGTCTATAGGTTCTTCAATGAACGGCGAAGGATGCATATAATTTAACGGTCAATATTGCATCATCTTAAATGAGATCCAACGATTCCTAATACGGCCACGTGGATCAAGGTAATTGGAAATTGGCGTGGCTAAATATCACATATAGCCACGCTCTATGGGGCGTGTCTATAGGATATCCAATGAACGGATTACAACGTTACATGTGGACGGTGAAGGATGCATATAATTGAACGGTCAATATTGCATCATCTTAAATAAGATCCAACGATTCCTAATACGGCCACGTGGATCAAGGTAATTAGAAATTGGCATGGCTAAATATCACATATAGCCACGCTCTAAGGGGCGTGTCTATAAGATATCCAATGAACGGCTCACAACGTTACATGTGGATGGTATTCAACGGTTCCTAATACAGCCACGTGGATGAAGGTAAGTGAAATTGGCGTGGCTAAAACATAACATATAACCACGTTAAACCTATATGGCGTGTCTATCGGATAACCAATGGCTACGGCAAAAAGCAATTTGTGTGTCTAAAGTGAACCAAATAGCCACGCCAAAATGCAATTTGCGTGTCTATAGTGAATCAAATATCCACGCGAAAAGCAATTTACGTGTCTAAAGTGAACCAAATAGCCACGCCAAAAAGCAATTTGCGTGTCTATAGTGAATCAAATAGCCACGCCAAAAAGCAATTTGCGTGTCTATAGTGAACCAAATAGCCACGCCAAAACAATAAATCATGTGTCTATAGAGTACCAGTACTTAAGTTTTTGGGACACTATATAGCAACGCCTATATGGCTCGCGTGTCTATTTCATGCGAAATATACACGCAAGGCAAGCGTGGCTATAAGCTACCTAAAACCACGCCGTGTTACCTAAGACCACGCAAACAGAAGCCACGCCAAGTCCAAACCAAATTGGTGTGTCAAAACCCCTACGGACACGCCAATTTGGGCGTGGCAAAGGGTCTGTTTGTACTAGTGTAAGCTATCTTTTTGAACATTGTTGTCGGTAACGACTTGGTGAATAAATCATAGTTTTCACACGACTATATCTTAGAGATACATATCTCTTTATTCTTTTCTATATGGTGAGAATAAAATAGCTTTGGTGAAATATGCTTTATTCGATCACTCTTGATGTAACCTTCTCTGATCCGTGAGATACATGCTGCATTATCTTCATAGATGATAGTTGGTACTTTCGTGACAGAAGGTAAATCATATAAACTTCGGAGATGGGTGATTAATGACCTTATCCATACACATTCTCTGCTAGCTTCATGGAGGGAGATAATCTCATATTGGTTGGAAGAGGTAGGCTGAAAGCTCGCTTACACGATTTCCAAGAAATTCTGATCTGCCACTTGTAAACACATATCCAGTTTGAGAAATAGCTTTGTGTGGATCAGAGAGATAACCTGCATCTGTATATCCCATTAATTGCGAAGGATGGGATACATCATTTGTGTAAAACAATCCCATGTCTGCAGTACCATGAAGATACCAAAAGATATGTTTTACACCTGCCCAATGTTTCTTCGTTGGAGCAGAGCTGAATCTTGCTAACAAATTAACTGCAAAAGAATTGCCAGGTCTATTATATTGTGCAATGTTAGAGCATTTCTCGGTCGAACTCGCATGCGTTGCTATATCAAGCATGTTTGTCAATATTGGTGATCAAAACTATATGTCTTGATTTCTAGTTTACTTATGACTAAGTCTCGGTCTAGGATAATTAAGTATACTTGAGCTCTAGACTCCATGGCGATTATCTTACAAAGACGAAGAACTACTCGAGGAACCTGTGTAACTTTATCCGACTAAAAGGTATGTGGAGACTTGAACTCATCTGTCACTCAAAAGTATATCTACTCTATCGCCTACTCTTGAGACAAAAGTCGTATAAGTATGATAGTTTTCATACATACACATTTGCTATATCGAGCCGAGTTTACTCGCCTATCTTTTTCTTGAAATATGTGTTGGTAAGCTTTCGCTTTAACCACTTTTCATCTTTACTCGTGATGAAAGTCATGATGACGTTTCAATCTTGGAAATAGCTTTGATGATGGTAGTCGTGAATAATGATTGTTATAACATTATAGAAGAATGTTTCAATGATTGAAATGTAGAGTAAAGATTGCCATCTATGGATATAAGCATATATAGTGTGTTCGCACATTGGTGTATAAATCCATGTACCGGAAACCAAGTGCGTGCATATGTGTGCATGCGATATTGGTGAAGGAAACAGATTGGGTACGTCTTGTTGAAGTTTTCTTACCGAAAATTTCTGTTGAGTTTGTAGTTTGCAAACTGTTAAACCAGTCACCTTAGGTACGCGTACCCACAAAAGTTTTCGAACCAAAAATTTCTGCTGAGTTTATAAACTCAAAATCGGGGAGCTAAGGTACGCATACCCGTACACGTACCCAAGCTGGTTATTTCTCAAATTGGTAGTTCATGAACTTAAAACAATAAATGATAAGGAATGCAATTAATCTTTGCAAACCGTGGGTATATTGTTCATGAATTGATTCAAATGAATCAAACCGATTTTATTTCAATTGTGTCTATGAATAAAGACCTAAGCAATTGAACAATTCTTCAACTAGTTCTTATGAGTCATTTGAACTAGTTATGAGAAAGATGAAAGTGCTCATATGGCTAACCATCGGTTAACTTGTGAACCAACTAAGTGTGCACGTTTAGGTACAGTTACTCAAACCTAAATGAAATACAATTCATTTGTGCGTGTGTTTATGGGTAGAAATCGTTTCCGCCGATTTTGGTAAATTCTGTAGGTGAGTGACTAGTGGAAAAAAGCCGTTTTAAGATAGTCAGATAGTGTCGTTTTGGCCAGTTAAACGGCACTCTAGAGCTGCCGCTGAAAGTGCCGTAGATTTAGTGTCTTTTTCTGGAACGGCACTTTCAAGTTGCCGCTGAATTACGATACTTTCAAAATGCCGCTGAGCACGACAACTGGATTACGTCATTTATTTCATTTATTTTAATGTATAAAGATAATTCAGTTTTAGCAGACTGATTTCGGCAATTTTGACTGGGATTAAATAACTCCGATTCAGACTCAAATTATACTGAAACTCAAATGACAATTCGAATGAAATTCAAATTCAGATAAAATACAAATAATGATTCATTTCGTACCAAATGCCAATTCCATTCATTAAATTGTAAATTTAGTTCAAAATCATACAGCTACAAGTCCCAAAGAAATAACTAAATCAATTTACAAGGGTTCTGTAATCAATTTCAGTGATTATGACCTGAGAACCAAAATCCTTGGTCACAAGACACAAGACTTGCAGAAATTTAAACTCTACTGGTCAAGGACAAGGTATTCACCTCTACCAATCGCAACTGTAGGTAGGCAGTGGCCATGTGACTTGTCTAAATGCAGCAACTTCCAACCATCTGGTACAAAGTAACACCAATGCAGCAGAAAACATAAGCAACAATTCACAAGCATCATATCTTGCACCCTTCAACAATTCACAAGCATAGAATCCAATGATTTTGCACCCTTCAACGATCTTGCAGTCATAGGCAGCAACAACTTTCTGAATAGCTTTAGTTAGTTGTTTATTCTACATAAAATTAAAAGAAAATCATCAATAGAAGAATCATTATAATGGCAGAACGTGAAGCTTTTTTGTGTCACGAGTAACTATCTAGGTTTAAGACTCGCAGACTCACACATCAATAAGAGAATCATTATATTTAAATTGTATTCATAAATTTAGCTCGAAATCATACAAACAAGAAGTCCTCATTCATAAGCCTAAAGTTTCTTAAGGAGGAGCGCTACAAGTCCTAAAGTCCAAGGTTTCTTAAAGACAAGATTAAACCGTCAAAATAATGAACTGTTTGATGATGAATTACGCCCACGCACTTACGAGTGGTGCACCAGCAGTGAAAGTAAGATTTCAACATCAATTAACCACTGCGTATATTTAATAATCGGAAACTGAAAATAAACATTTAGAGTCTCAAAATAAGAAATGCAACAAGTTTAATGATAGACAAGGTGCCAAATGACCTATACATCTAAATGCCATATAACAAAGAGATTGCATCATTTGTCCCACCTAACTTGAACAAAAGATGCAACTATATCAACTTTCAGTCCCAAAGTCAGCATCATTTCAGAAAAACAAACAACAAGCATTAAACTCAAAGCTTTACCCTCATAGAACATATATACAAATCCAAATATTTTCTCTCGAACTCATATAGGAAAACGCAGAATGTGAGCATGCCTGACAATAGATATGCGCAAGAGCATGAAAGCAAAACCGTTACAGAAACAAAGATAAACACCTTTCAAATTCAAAAGGAAAAAGAGCCACAATATTCTGTCGTTGGTACTAATATTTGCACATAACCCAGGGATTGAATACTAACAACATCAGCTAAATCAACATTCGCATACCACTCGGCAGACTCATTGGTGTGACATTTGCATACTAGTTAAGTGTTACCAGGATTGGGGCATGCATTAAGAGAAGGCTTACTATGACATTCCATACTAAGGAGTGAAGAAGTAAATCAAACAAATGGGGACTCGTATTGATACCTTGTAAAGTTGTTTCCAACTGTTAAGAACCAATTTCATCGGCCACAAAGAGCCAATTTCATCTGCAACGATACAAAAAAGAGCAAGAGAAAAAGGTCATACACCAGTTAAAATAAAAGTGGAGGCATTGAACTTAAGATTCTATTGATATAAATGAGACCAGGAGATCAACTTAAAGGGGAGTTGTATTCATACCTTGTAAAATGGTTGCTTTCAATAACATACCTCTGCTCCAATTAACTTTAAGTTCTTCCATCCCAGGGTCCCTTAATACTGCTAGCAAGAGTAAAGTTGGAGGATAACACTATGAGGCCGTGGACCTGAGTAATGAAATGAATGATGCATTTGACAATGACTGATGCATTAACAAAATTTCAGATTAATGAAAGCAGTTGAACTAAGGACTAAACTAAAAATCAAGTAGGTAAAATAAGTACCAAGTACGGAGAATCTATTGGTTCCCATCCTTCATTGAAGACATCAGTTGGTAGATTGCCCATACCAGAGCAATTTTTGGTACAACCCTTCGGGTACATTCCATTCCTTAAGCATTTACAACCATCCACTGCCTATCTCATCAAAAGCCTACAACATATTTAGAAGAACAAAAAAGACTGAAATAAGCCCATCAGGACATCGTCTGGCTTAATATCTTAATGCACGAAGATCTAACATGAACTAATTCATCTCGATTGATCTGACAGGAGCATTCACAAACGCGATAAGGACATGACTAACAGAAAAACATTAGCACTAAAAAATAACAGCATAATCATCCATACAAAGTTTATGGAGGCTTACTCATTATCTTTAGTTCAAATTGAAAGACTTAACTGCATGCTGCCCTGTGGTTCGCCAAAAATCAGAGAAGTTTGGTAAATAAAGAAACATAGTTATGTCAAAACAAAAAAAACAAAAAACGTAATCAAGAGTAAGAGGGAATGTGTCCATCAAGGTTACATAAACCTGGGGTTTAAGATTGTGGCATATAGAATGTACCAAAATGAATCTCAAGTAGAGAGAAACTTATAATTCATCAAGGACAAAGTAGATACATAAATTTGGACCGACTTACATAAGCATATTGTACATGGAGAAAACAACAAAAGCCAACATTATGAAATGAGATATACTTTAAGATAAATGCTTTCTCATCCTCAGCCCACTTCTGTGATTAATCTCGAGTAAACAAATTATGTCCTGTTTGACAAATTGCTTCCCAATGCTTATACATAAGGCAGCCCCTCAAAGTTTCAAATAACTCTTTAAATCATATAATTTCCATAGTACAGGCAACGCAAAGTGCATCGTGATACCTCATAACTAATCAGCGGCTCATTGTACACTTTTTGAACTTATTATAATTCGTAAAAGAAACTTACGTACGAGAGTTGCTATTTCAGATATCCCACAGACTTGGAACCAACATATCCATAACCTATAAACAAGTAATTAGGAGTCTTATCACATAATCATGTACAAAACACACACACTGAATGACTGAAACAGCCTCACTTGTTAGCACAAACCAACCGGAACATACCATGATATAAAAATCTCCTTGGTTTCTCCTGTAATGAACTCTCGGCACCCGTTAGTACCACCAAGTGTGCTGCACAAACAGAAAAATAGTACAAACACATTTTTTTCTGAACCACATAAACAAAAAAATTAGCACAAACATGAATAATATACAAAAATCAATCGATTACTGAAGAATGCAGAGAAAATATGAAACCTTTGAAGTTAAATTCCCACTCCAACTCTGTCAGTACTTGCTGGTTCAACGCAAAACCAAACAAAATAGCAAAAATCAAAAACCAGAACCAGATCTAGAAAAACTAATAATCCAGACATAAAAGTATGTAAGAAATGAAGAATCACTCGTTTGTTACCACTACAAACCCCCAATTTATAAATCCCCCAATTATAAAAACCTAGGGTTTCATTCTAATGAAAATCCACAAAATTGATTATACGAAAAAACTAAATTGGTTGATTCTTCAATTACATCTGAACCCAAAACAACTAAACTCAAAAAAAATCATTAAACTTACCTTGCTAATGATATTTCATCAGTTATTAAGAGAAGTAAGTTAGTTGATTCTTCAATTGTTGGTGAATATGAATCACTGTGAGAAAGAAAGAAGAATCAGAAGAAGAAGAAAAAGAAGTAGAAAGAAGAAGACGCTGGTGGTGGTGAGGTCGTGGTGGTGGTGGCTGGAGTGAGCAGAGAGGGAAGAGAGTCTTGAGTCTCAAAGGAGTAAGAAACCAGATTTAGGGTAAGAAACTATAGGAAATTAAGTTTTGCTGGTTAGTGGTGGTGACTCGAGTGAGTTGCATTGTTTTAATATGCTGATTCTGTGGATGATAAATGAAGTTGCAGATCTGGTTTAGGTTTAGGTTCGGTGAAAGACTGGGAGGAAATGGTGGGATGAAGTTCGCTTCGTCTGTGAAGGTGAGAGAGAAAGAGATACTAAAGAGAGAGGCGGAGAATAATATGTTCTCTCTCTTCATTGAGATAGATAAGGTGGAGGTGACGCAGATGTTTATCATTTTTGAGAGCAAATCATGACCGTAGAGGTGGAATATTCTACCAATGAAACCATACTACCTGAGTGACGTTGTCCAAATCAACAAAAGTCTAAACCAACGGCAGTTTGACTTTAGTGGAGGACACTACAACTAGTATTGTTGTCTAAGTCAACAAAAGTCCAAACACAACGACATTTTGACCTTAGTCAACGACACTTTAATTTATGTGGTTGAATCGCGACATTCCCATCTGTGTCATGTCATTATGTCTCTGATAGGCCATTTTCCACTAGTGTGAGAAACTGGTTTAAACCCTAAACAAATGTGCTGCACGTGAGCACTTTATAGATTCGAGAGATCAATCAGACAAGTCCTACCCTAAACCAAGAAATGGCCGTTCCGGACTTTGCTTCGGCCACAAAGTGGAGGAGAAGGGGTTGATTTGGGGAGGGAAGCAAAGAAAGGTGTTGAGACCCGAATAATGAGAGTAGCGTCTCGACTTGTATCGAAAGTGAAAGCTTAGAAACTTGCAAGAGATGAAAGCTTTTTGGAGAGCTTGAAAAGTTGCCTTTTAAGAGTGTTGTATTTTTCTCCCCGACCGAGACTTGTTGTCCGGGTGGAAATAGGTAAGACCTATTTATACAAGTCGAGGTCAAACGTACTGCCTCATGAAGGAAGAGAGTAAAGGGTGAAATAATGGGAGGAGGTGGTAACCGCAGATATGGCGTTTATGGGTGAAAACGTTTTCACCATTATTTCCTTTTTATTTGACCGCTTTATTCCTTTTCACGCTTTCTTAATGTGAGCGAATGTACGCCGCATGTTTAATGACCGCCAAACCAAAACCCCGAAAACATCCCCGCCTTGTATTGGTGTCTCGAGTGTTGGTTGACCTTGAGTGCAAGTGGCGCCGCTGGGGCGCGTGTGGAATGTGCCAATGGCATGTGCTAATGCCTTTGTTGCGGGTTTCACCTCGAACGCAAGTGACAATGCCGTAGTGCTAGTGGCGTGTGTGGCATGTGCCAATGGCATGTGTGGAATGCCTTGGTGGTAGGTTGTACGTTGAGTGTGAGTGGCAATGCTTTTGAGCCGCTAGGGCGTGCAGGCATGTGCCAATGGCATGTACGGAATACCTTGGCGGTAGGTTGCACGGTTTGCAAGTTAGGCTACCAGTGTGGATGTTAGGCATGTGCCAATGGCATGCGTGGCTAATTTGGATCACGGCCTGGAGAAAAGCTACCAGCGATGCGTGATGGTATGTGCCAATGGCATGTGCGGAATGCCTTGGAGAAAGGTTGCACGGTTTGCAAGTTAGGCTACCAGCGTGGATGTTTGGTATGTGCCAATGGCATGTGTGGCTAATTTGGATCACGTCCTGGTAAGAAAAGCTACCAGCGATGCGTGATCGTATGTGCCAATGGCATGCTCGGCCATTAGGGCCATGGCTTGGTAAGAAAGCTACCAATGATGCGTGTTGGCATGTGCCAATGGCATGCTCGGCCATTAGGGCCATGCCCTGGTGAGAAAGCTACCAAAGCATGTTGGCATGTGCCAATGGCATGCTCGGCCATTAGGGCCACGCCCAGTGAGAAAAGCTACCACGAGCGTGTTGGCGTGTGCCAATGGCATGTTCGGCCATTAGGGCCACGTTCTGGTGAGAAAAGCTACCAGAAGGCGTGTTGGCATGTGCCAATGGCATGCGCGGCCAATTTGGGTCGTGGTCCTGGTAGGAAAAGCTACCAATGAGCGCGTTGGCATGTGCCAATGGCATGCGTGGCCAATTTGGGTCGCTGGCTGGTAGGAAAAGTCACAATGAGCGTGTTGGCATGTGCCAATGGCATGCGTGGCCAATTTGGGTCGCGGCCGGTAGGAAAAGCTACCAAGAGCGTGTTGGCATGTGCCAATGGCATGCGTAGCTAATTTGGGTCGCGGCCAGTAGGAAAAAGCTACCGAGCGTGTTGGCATGTGCCAATGGCATGCGTGGCCAATTTGGGTCGCGGCACTGTAGGGAAAAGCTACCAACGAGCGTGTTGGCATGTGCCAATGGCATGCGTGGCCAATTTGGCCTAGGTTGCACCTGTTAGCCAGCCTAGGCATGGCGCGGATAGGGCCAAGGTAAGGGTGTTTGGCTTGGCATGGCGTGATTAGGGCCAAGGTAAGGGTGTTTGGCGTGGTGTGACTGGCGTAGCTAGGGCCAAGGCAGAGTGCATTTGGCATGGCGCGACTAGCTTGGGCTAGGTGGGGCTGGCATGATTTGCCATTGGCACGACGGTGCGGCTAGCATGGTTGGCATGCTTTGGCGCGTTTGGTGTGGCTGGCATGATTTGCCATTGGCACAGAGGTGCGGCTAGGGCCAAGGTAAGGGTGTTTGGCTTGGCGTGGTGTGACTAGCGTAGCTAGGGCCAAGGCAGGGTGCATTTGGCATGGCGCGACTAGCTTGGGCTAGGTGTGGGCGGCATGATTTTCCATTAGCACGGAGGTGCGGCTAGCATGGTTGGCATGCTTTGGCGCGTTGGTGTGGTCACATGATTTGCCATTGGCACAGAGGTGCGGCTAGCTTGGGCTAGGTGTGGTGGCATGATTTGCCATTGGCACGGAGGGGAATTAGGGTTTTGTTCGTTGTAACCCTAATTTGAAAAAATACCCCTATTAATTACCGACTACATGCATTAAATGTTCTAATAAATGTGTCACCAAGACATTAGGTTATTTTGGGTTTTACGATTTTACCCTTTATTTGAAAACCACCATCAACATTAAGTCCTCGCTTAGCTCGGAACAGGGAGCTTTGTTGCGAGGTAAGCATAAGATGGTGACAAACTATCAACAGCAAACCGTAAAGAGAATTGAGGAGGCTCGTCTGAACTTTTTATAAATAGGATTTGGAATCCTTGCCTTCGACAATTTTTTGCGCAAATCTAGAGGCTGGCTCAATTGGGAAGTCAGTGTCGTTAAGAGACAGGAAGCTGGGCGGCATTGAGAAGTTGGCGCGAGTTGGGAACCGAGCGTGCTAGGTCAAGGGGACCGGCGCAAGGTGGGGAAGCCGAGTGTGTTAGCCGGGCGCGACTTGGGCGGTCATTGGGAAGTTGGCGCAATCGGTGGGGCCGGTGCAACTTGGGCGACGTTGGGAAGTAGGGCATGAGTTGGGAAACTCGAGGCGTGCTAGTCGGTGGGACCTACGCAATGTGGGAAGCTGATCGTGCTAGTTGGCGGGACCGATGTAAACAAGGAGGAAGTAGGTGTTTCTACATATAGCAAAGTTTCCTTATCTTGCCTTCCCTTCACGCGCGCGGCTTCAATCAGGGCATTATCCATGCTAAAATCTGGAAGCGTTATGTCCCTCATGGCTTCATTTCCTTTCTTAAGGTTCCGTATTTATACCCATCGAATTGCATCATCTCCCTCGTTTGAGAAAGGGTTCTTCTTGTTGAGTTTCTCTCTTTGTCATGTCGCATGAGACGAATCATCTTCTAACCACCAGATTCTCCCGAGGAAGGCGCGAGGTCCGGCTCTTGCGGGAGTATCCCAACAAAGGTTATTCGGGTTAAGAAAATCATACTGTATGTTTTCTTCTTCTTTGGTGGATCGACGTCGCTTTACCGCTTGTTGGATGAATAGAAAATTTCCCTTTGTGCAGAGATATCCTTGGAGCATGCGTTCTTATTTATCAACGAGGATGACCTAGTCGTTCCCCTCCCTTCAACCGACCTTGTTGACTGCTGCAGACTTGGAGAACGCTGATTTAGGGCTCTCTTGTCATGAATACCCCTATGCGGGTTTATCGTTTGGGACTCGTATGAGGTGTCTCTCCTCCAATTATCGGAATGTTGGCGGTTTATTGGTGCGGAAAGAATTCGTGATCCTTTATACGAGGATATGGAAGACATACGACCATATCGCTACCAGGAACGTAGTGAAGTGTTGTTCGTTCGCCTTGGTTTCCGTAGTGCACTGTCTTTTGCCAATGATTACTGAGATGGAGAATATGTCCATCCGTGCTGCTGCGGAGTTAGCCATTCAAAGGTGGGAGAACATGGTGTCCACTGTGAATCCTTGGAGTTTAATATCACCAATGCGCATCGTCTCAATATTGTGAAAGTCGATGCAGAGCCGGTATTCTTGCTGGTGTGATTCTCACTACGAAACCATCTTTGGAAGAGGAGAAAGCTTTGGCCATGGAGTCTCGAGAGGATTGAAGATTTAACTCGAGACTTGAAGAGTAGAATTTTGATGTAGCATGTTGCAGGGAAGTGATTAGGCGTAGTATGCCTTAAACCACTTTCCGTTGATGACTGTCTCTAGCTTTCCCCATCTTCTTTGATAATCTTGTAGTAACCACTGTCATACGCTTTAGTGATTATGTACGGCCCTTCCTATTTGGAAGAAAACTTAGGTGCCGATGCATCTTGCAGGATGTGTTTGGCGGTTTTTAGCACCAGATCTCCTTCCTTAAAAACCCTGGATTTTACATGGTTGTTATACGCCCTGGAAATCCTGTTTCGTATGCTTGTGCATGTTCCTCCGCCTGGGATCTTTTGGAGTAATCGAGATTGGTCTTCCATCTCCTACTAATAGTATCCAAGTCGTTGTAAACGACGGTAGAGGTTAAACCGATGTTATTCCACGGACTTCGGCATGGACATGTTCAAGTTGTTGTGAATGCTTGCATGGTCGAAACTTCGGCGCCCCGGATGAAATAGGGAGACGTTCCATTGCCGATGCGTTGCTATCAAGTCTTCCGGACTTTGTTCTAAGTTAATCCTTCAAACCATCTTCTCAATCTTGGACTATCGTGATTTAAATGGGATGCGGTGAGAAATCCCCTTGGCCATACTTGGTTTGATATGATGGCATGGATGAATACGTGAATGTAACCTTCTCGGCGTGCTTTTGGAGTTTTCGGTGCACATGTACGGCTTCATGTTGAGAAATTCCCGTGGCTCGTAAAACCTCGATAGTGATGATGTTGAAATCGGTAATAACTCGGGTTGAGGGGAGTAAAGCATCTCACGCCGGTAGTCCCCATGCATAACCTACTTTCATTACATCACCTTGAATCCTCCACGGGATTTGATATAAGCCTATCGTACTCTTCCGGATGTGACACTTTGGGATGCTCTTAAATTACATGATGACATATTCTCGATAGTGCGTGCTCTGGATCCTCCGCGACCTCGTAAAGTGTTGAAGGCATCTTCTAGACAAGAGGTGATAATATTCTTGCGCCTGCACCCTTAAAGAGTAGAGGACCTTGTTGTGGGTACGGATTTTGGTGGACTGTGTCTTCGGAGCTTTGACAATGAAGGGATCCTGTGTATATCTTCATCCTCAAGTATGGTTTACGTGTTTCCATCTTTGTAGTAATTGCTGCTGCGGTGAAGCTCGGGCCGGTATCAACGAATGAGGGACAATAGTTCTTGGTAGGAGATGTAATCGAGAAACTACATTGTCGTGGTACAAAGTAGGTTGGCCGATATTCTATGGGCTTCGTGGAAGTAAAAGGATTGGTGGATGCGTAAAGTGAGCAAAACGTCCATGATCACGAGTTTTGGCGAGATGGATTAAAAGGTGTCCATGACTACGAAGATTGGTCGGGTCGTGACTATGTTCCTTGATATGGGGAGTGTGGCGCACGACCCTTTGGGAAGGAGTGGCGTTGAAGCGAACGTTGAAGCGAAGCCGTTTCCGAGAAACGTTGATGCGTAGCTACTGGAGAGAACGTTGATGCGAGCTACTTCGAGAGAACGTTAAACGACATCTTGCAACTCTCGAGCCTTGACGGCTACCATTTTGAAGTCGGAGGCCGCGTCACGTTCTCACAAACTCGACATCCCTCAAGAGAACAGAGGTTAGGAGTCCCCGATTACATATATCGATCGTGCTTTCTAGAGAGGTTGGGTTTGGGAACGGCTTCCCCGGCCGGAAACGCCGTCTTTCCCGACGCCAGGTGCGGTTGAGGGGTGCAAATATGTCTTGACGCTACGCCTTGGAGAAATATAGAATCTCACATAATCTGTTTCATCATGACCGTATGCGACTTTGTGGCGAAGTTCCCATTGTGCGGGTCTTGACGGAAGAAGGGTCTCCGTGAACTCGGAGAGTTGTTGATTTCCTTGCTTTCGATTTTGGATAAGTCTTTCCCGATCTTCACGTGTGACGAAATTGGATTGCTTATCCCCTTCTACTCGAGTTCAAGAGCAACGCGAGCCTCTTCATCTATAAACGCGCGTCCTGCTGGAAGTATCTTTTATCTTTTCATCAAATCAACAAAGGCTAAAAGGAGGTCGGCTTCTTCTTCCTAGATCTTCCAAAGATCTTGCCCTGATGGTGGAGTAGCGTCTCTGGTGACGGTTGGAGCTTCCATGCTTGAAGAAACGTTGGGGTGGCGGAAGTGGCTCTAGTTCTTGTGATCGTAAGTGTATCATGCGAGAGATGACACGGTTTGATCACGAAGCGTCGGAGCCATGGCGTCTGTTTCGAAGGGCGAGGATGGTGCTGGAAGGGCGCAAGATGTTAGCGCCCCGAAGGATGCAAACTGTTAGCACAAAGTATGGTACATCAAGGGCCGGCATGCAAGTGCGGCATGTGTGCCTGGCAAGCGAGTCTGGCAAGCGCTTATGGCATCCGCTTCAGGTAAGCGCATCTGGGAAGCGCGTCTGGTAGGCGCTGGATCGTCTTGGAATGGGCGCTGACTTAGTGTGGACGCTGGTTAGGCATGGACGCTGGCTTGGATTTCAGTATGGTGTGGACCATTGTGATGAGTGCCAAATATTGCATATTTCTACACCTTTTTATTGGCATTTAACTCATCTTTTGTGCTCAGAAATCAGATATTATCCTAGATTCTGTATTCTCTTTGTTTTCAAGAATAAATATTTGTATTAATTAATTTTTGTTTTTAGGTAGTAAATAAAGCTCGGAGAAATTGAGGAGCCAAAAGAGCAGAAAATTGGAGACGAGCGTCTATGGAGCAGAAAGCCAAAGCCCGCGCGCGCATCAGTTGCAACCCAACAAGTAGCAACCCAACTTACTAGACATGGGCTTGAGCAATCCAAGACCCGGCCCATAACCGGGTCTGAGCCCGTCCCCTCTGAGCCGTTAGATTTGCTCCATCTACATCCGACGGCCGCATCAGCCCACGCATCGGATTACCCTAGATCCTACGGTCGCTCCATCCCTTGCATTAATCCTTGTTGTGCCCGCTCAACACCACATCCGCCTATACCTACACCCATCGAACCAAACCCCATTTCTCTTTCTCTTCTCTTTCTCCTCCCCCGACAGCTTCAGAGAAAACCCTTACCTCCCCTTGTTCTCCCGACCATGGCAGACCAACATCACCACCTCCATCTCCTTCCTCTGACAGCAACTGCAACAGCCACCATAGTCCCCCGCTCCGCACCCCTAGTTCTGCCCATCTCCATCTTTAGATTCTCCCATACCCTAGAAGCTAGGGTTGAGATGGTTGGAACTAGGGTTTTCTCCCACTGACTCATGCATGGCTTCCGAGGCGAATTCGTTAGGGAATGTGTCCTGGTTATCATTAATTGTAAGTTTGAATGATTGAGAGATATAAATTGAGATGTTCTTCATGAGAGTGAGGAGTGAAATTTTGAGGGTTCTAATGGTAGTTTAATTTCAGTTGTGTTTTATTATGTTTACTATGTTCTGAATCAATTTGCTAGGATTTAAATGAAACCCTAATTCTCTGTTATGTTATTCAACTTTGTTTGAGTTGCTCTTGAATGCTTAAATTATAAGATATATTCAATTCTAGTACTCCAATGCTTTACTCTCACAATGAATGCCATGTATCCATTGTAGTTAGGATAAAAACTGTGTTGATTGTGCTTCAGCTCAGACCTTAGAGATTGTTGCTAATCCCTTGACTAGTTGTACTTAACTAGACAATTAATGCTCTGGATTGGTACTTTAGCTGATAATTGAATTGTCTCTTGGTGAAACTCCTTAGATAAGTGATAGAATTGACACACTTTTCCTATCTGTCACATGAACAAGAATACTCAAACTAGTTGAATTACATAACATGAATTAGTGGTGGATTTGACAATCCTAGTGCCCTTTATACTCACTACTTGTAGTTCATCTTGATTTCATTGTTATAACCTCCAACTTGTCGTAAAGACACTAAACAAACCCACCTTTGTGTACCTTCTTAGAAAATCAGTTAGTAAAGCTTAAGATCAACTACACAAAGAACCCCATTTCCCCGAGGATCGACTTCGTACTTGTCCCTACCTCCAACAGGCACTGTGCACTTGCGCTTATACGTGAGCGAAACACATTTACCAGCCTACCAAGTTTTTGGCGCCGCTGCCGGGGAATTGGTAGTGTGCTGTGTTGCTCCATAGTGCTTACCTTACTGTTTTCATTCTAGTGTTGTATATATGTGTTAGAATCACCTCTGTTTACCTTCTGTTGTAGTGTAACTTAACTGTCATTTTCCTATTTTTCTTCATCTTTTACATTTCGCATCTTCTATTGCATCCCTGTTCAGTGCATTTTAGTTAGTTTATCTTAATTGCATATTTGCATTCTCATAATACTAGCCTACATCTCATAACACTCTAAATTTGTAGCATCAATTTGAGTTTTTGTCATTTGTGAACAACCATTGAAGGTAGAGGAAGCTGTAAGATCATAGTGCATTGCACCTACTATCTCAGACAGCATCTGGCCTAGCTTGAACTCAAGCCTGCCTAACTTAGTCTGTCACATCTCTGTTTCATTTCAATTGCATTGTGACATACATGCACAAGCACTTTAGAAATCCTTGTTCATCATACTGTGGAATAGCTTGAACCCGCTCCATTGAATCGCGTGCATCTGTGAATTTCAATCACTTCTGGTTAACAAGTCGAGAAAGCGCTTCAAAATATTTATCATGATGTAGAATCTTCAGAGCTAGTCTTGCTCAATTTGTGAACAATTCCTTATCTTGCTTTAAACTATGCAATATTGAGAATGAAGTGCTTTGTTGAGCTAGCGAGTACACGTGCTGCTGTACAACCCAAGGAGGAGAAGGAAAAGGCGCAAAACTTGAGTTTTACAAAACCCTGAGCAGCCCCTGCAATTTATAATATTCATGTGAGTGGTTCCTTGATAGCTGAATTTGCTACATCTGTGTGCTAACCTGTATGCTTATATGTGAACTAGTTGCCACTCTTGTAGTTGCAGGAAATCCCACAATACACCCCTCACTATATTTTGTTAAACTAATCCATTCAAAAGATAATAGATGAACAATTATGAATGTTTATTAATAACTTTCTTGAATCTTTACACAGGAAAATGGAATTACACTTAAGAACTTACAAAAATTCTCTCTCTTTCTCTCTCCTAATGACTTACTCTCCAATCCAAAAGACCCCCACTACGACAGATCCACTCATCCCTTTATATAGGGTAGTACATAGTGAATGACAGACTAAGCTATCCTTTATTTTCGAAAATGTCTTGCGAAGTGTCGCAGACGTGCAAACATTCGTACTCGCGACACTTCTTAACTTTAGCAGTTTCATATCCTCCTATCGTCATCCAATGCGTCATTTATATTTAACCTTCTCGCGACGACTCATGATGTTGTTATCCGTTGTCTTCGCGAATTGTTGTTGTGGCGATATTATGATCCTACAACTCTCATGAGCCTTTGCCTTGCGGATTTGTGCACTCTGCCTTGTGAATCAAGATGTCACCTTGAATCTGCATGCACTATTTCTATTTGTAGTTTTGAACTCCCATAAGCTTACTCCCGAGGAAGGTGAGTCAAAACCATCTTTGTATGTGCATCTCGTGAACCATGCTTGCATGAAAACTAGTCGCCTTTGCCGAGGATTGCTCCATTCCCAATTATGTGCCACGTGCTTAACTCCAGCCCTGTAGCCGTGAGACTCGAGCTGCAACTTGGATAACCAAATTAGCTAATAGCACCGTTGACATCAACTGACCCATCCATTGAATTTGTGCACTGTGGTACCATGGCATAATCTGTGAAATCCAAGTAGAATCCTTCCATGTACCGAACTAGTTGATGTGCATAACAACCTCGCAACATATAGCCGAGTTGTGCATAAATATGAATCGATTAAGTGAATTAGTTCTTTATCTGAATGATTGTTTCACCATGCCATGAACATGACCTTGTGAATTGCTTGGTTGACCGACGCCCATAATATGTTGAGTGATGCTCTTAAACTTATTGGCATGAATGCATGATAACTAGTAACTTGCTGAGTATTGCTCAATCTCTGGGATTTTTACTTGATTCTGTGACATTTGAATAAAATTGTTGCCATCCGAAACTCGTGCTTGTGTAACCCGAGCATATCTGTGAAAATTAAAGCTTGCCCGGCTCCATTTTTGTGGCTGTTGAGCTTGAGCTGCAACCTGGTTAGCGTAAGTTATCTGTTGCAAACCCAAGTTGATGTCAACTGAGAGAGTTGATATCATCTGCCCCGTACTGGCTTTGTACCTTAGCACATCTCTGTTTCACAACCAAGCCTGTGACAGACTTGTATGAATACTGTGTTAGATGCTAAGTCACACTCCCAGTGCAACCCCGTGTGACTACTCATTGTGCAAACCTGCATACCAACTGACCTTGTGTGAGTCATCTGCCTTCCATTTTTGGTACAAAGAATCATGAAAATTGGGGTCAATCGACCACTGTTGACATCAATCGAGCATCTGTGTTAAGCTTATCCGAGAATCCTCAACTCGTTGCCATCCCTATAAGCATTAATTTCTTAATTGGCGCATCACTTTGCTTGTCTCCAATGGAGCATCACCGGCTTGTCCGTGACCTAGCTGCATTGCATAACCGGGAATCATTTATCGTCGGCCCGTCATCTTTGGCCCGACTTGGGCACTTGTTGTTAATGTTGGGTGTTATAGCATAGTTTCGGCTTATCGTCCTTGATGAATGTGTGAATGATATAGCATGCTTATCACTCAATTAGTTGTTTGATGTAGTATCTATAGCATCACCCAATCCTCGCTACATCTGTACATAAGCATGATTTTTGTGACATCGAAGTAACATCCCCTACTGGCCAACCTGTTTCTCGGATTTGTGCACTCTGCTGATTTCTATAACATGTTGATTGATGTTCATGTATACTTGTCAACTAGCTGCATTGCATAACCTTATCAAACCCTGCAAACGCAGTGCATGAGAATTTGAATGACATACCGCTAGTTGAATTGTTATATCACCGTGCATCTCTCGGTCTGTGTCTCCAATAACTCATCATGTCGGGATTTTGTCTCGCAAATCGGGGATGAAAACAAATCCATCGTAGAGAACTTGCTTACGGGCATGATTCATGTTACGAACCCCCACGACCATGATAGGGACTGCTATGGACATTTTCATAGTCCTGAGCATCAATACATATACCCTAATAACCATGTACACATGTATCATTCACCACAGTGGGGAGTAGAACAATTTTATACTCCCCCGACCTCTTGTATGCAATCAGTGGAAGAAAACCTCATGCTCATAGAGCAAAACAATGTTAGGTTTGAATTGCAAGCATTGCATGATCATCCATATAGCAGCATGTCTGAATTTCCCTTTGCTAGTGACCCTTGTGCACAACCCATGTACTAAATATCCATATGAAGCGTGCATACCCACTAGTGAAGACTCTTCTTCCATTGAACATCTCAACATGATATTAAAAATGAACATGATTCAATTACAAAGTGAAGAATGGAAGGAAGTTCATGATAGGATGTTTGTTATCTCTGATAATTTTGAAAATAGTGTTTCTATTCCTACTCATGCAACTAACACTGAATATGAACCTAATCTAGAGGTAGATGAGTACACTGGAAATGCTCAGATTTTGAATAGGGAAATGCGAAAGTTGTTATGATGATGATGATGATGAATATGATATGTTAGAAGAGCATGTGTATTTTGAAAATGTAGTGGAATCTTTAGGTTCAGAGACATTAAGCTTCTCTTCTGTGAACCTTATGAGTGATGCTTCTTCTAATATTCAATCCATACATACATGTGATATTGAATTGGGGTTTGAAAAATTGTTCACTGAAAATGAGCATGCTATACAACTTGCATCTGACCTAGGGCTAGCTGAATTGTATGTTGACACAGATGATTCAATGCATGTAATTGATGTGTCTAATTCTCAGCCTAGGTCACAGTGTGAAGTTTCTTGTGATATTCCTATGCATGAAACTGAAGTTGTAGATGATGATTATGGACTGGGCTTGTAGAAATGTTTTATGAACATGAGCATGTTACAACACTTGTAGATGATTTGGGGGATATTGATGTGAGTGATATCTTACTCTTGAGCTCACACATGTGAACAACCTAGACATGCCCAACATCCTCAACATGTCACAATCGGATGGTCTTGCACCTAAACCAACTATTCTGAGAGTTCCTAATCTAGGCCTAGAGCTTTGTGCTTCCCAAGTCCTCTTGGACTATTTTGCATCAAAGTATAACACCTTTAGGGAGCCACAGTTGGAATGTGTATCTCTACCCGTTCCTAAAAGTGTCCATTTTGAACTAGACCTAGTGCATGATCTGCCTTTAAAATTGCAAGATTTTGTGTTCAAAAACACATCTGTTGACAAGTTTAGGTTTGGGGGAAAATCATTCACTTATACAGTCTTACTTACGCACTCATGTTATACTTTTGTAAGGTTGTTGATGTCTCTGCATATCTTCTTTGGGTTGATCCTCAACTCTTTAGATTGTTGGTATATGGTGAATTTTCTTTGTATATAATCCAGTAGGGCTTGTTAAATTTTCTATCTTGAATCGTTTGAGTCTTCTTTTTATTGTGCTAATCCAATAAGATCTCAGCTGAGAATGTTGGATTCTAGCCTTGACTAATGAAGCTCTAACCTTGCTCCCGCCGACATACCGGTAATCTCTTCCCTTTTATCTTATCAGCATAGTTCTCTTGGTATGTGACTTTTTGAATTTTTATCATCTGTTGACACATTGAGGACAATGTTTGATTTAGGTTTGGGGGTGCATTTGCATATAGAGTTTTTGCATATAGAGTTTTTAGTCTTTTATTTTAAAAAAATCAAAAATCAAAAATCAAAAATTCAAAAATCTTTGTAAATACTTGCATAAAAACCTCCAACTTTTAGAGACCTTAGAGTCACTAGCATGCTTCTAGCTATGTTTACATAGAGAGTCTGACCGAAATAACTGAAATTGGAAGTACTGGAGAACACAATCGGGTTTCTTAGTTGATTAGAGCGTTAAAGTTGGATTTAACCATACCGGAGGGCGAAGTAGGTGTTGTATAGATATTCGGTAGTAGAATTGTGATCACTCATAGTGGAGACTACCCATTTTACATCAAGCGAGGCACCGACCTTCATTTTTGTGACTTTCTAAAAATCATTAGAGTGTGTGTCACCGTACGTCAATTAGGGTAGGAATGGTGAGCTACCCAACTTCGCACCACTTTCAGCACTATTTTTGATCTCTTGAGTGCTAATTTCACAATCATGAGGGTGACGTTTAAAGATGAAAACTCCTTCTTGTAGTTCGGTTTGCGGTTAGCATCACTCTCTCCCTCTCAACAACATCAACGATTCATAGAAACACATCGTCCATTGTGCGGAGCATCATCAGAATATTTGAAGAAAAGTGAAATAGTCCAAGGTTTACATGCAACAAAGAGAAGAAAAGAAAATAAGATGAGAATTAGTGAAGTTTATGAAATCAAGACAATACAAATTGTGTAAAATTGAGTTTTATTGTTATTTTCATGTTTTATTAAAAAAAAAAAATGTTGTTGTAGTTTATTTATTTTCTGAGTCTAGTTACCACCATGTTCAATTTATGTTCTAAAAAAAAATGTGTTTGTCAAGTTTTTGTGAAGTTCAGAAGTTCATCGTCAACAGTTGAAGACCGAAGATTGAAGACGTTTCTATGAATGCTAAGAGAGAGTGATATTAATTGCTGATCGGGTGAGAAGGTAAGTGAGTACTCCCATCCTTACTAATGGTTGATTTCCTTTCTTAGATCATCAGAAAAAGATTCTTTGTGTCCACACTTCTGTGGAGTCTCCAGAAATTATTTCGGAAGGTTATCCTTCTCATCTTCAACGTGTGCGGGATTTCTCTCTTTATTCCTACCTGCACACATGAGAGACTAAAAAGCGGTCTTTTTGAGTGCAATTATCATAAAACCCTATCGGTGAGGCGAAGTCGAGGCTTGTGATCACTATCGAATCCGAATTCTTTCATATGGTATGGTTATTTCTCTCTCAACTCTTAAGGATGAGAATGCGTTCTTTGGTAGTTCTAACTTCGTGTTACTAGCATGCGAAACTCTATGTCCTCATAGCTCCTTGGATGCTTGAGACTCTTTACACTCGAAGTTGGAGAAGGTTTTGTGGGTACACCTCTTCAGTAAAGCCTCACGAGATTATAACTCGTCAACTAGGGACACCTAGGGGTTTAAAGGCTTAGTGCATACGCTAAATGCATTCGAGAGACCAAATGATAGTGGTATAGTTAGGATTTCTTAATTTCTGTTTCACTTGAGGACAAGTAAAATTCAGGTTTGGGGTATTTGATGAGTGCCAAATATTGCATATTTCTACACCTTTTTATTGGCATTTAACTCATCTTTTGTGCTCAGAAATCAGATATTATCCCAGATTCTGTATTCTCTTTGTTTTCAAGAATAATAATTAATTTGTGTTTTTAGGTAGTAAATAAAGCTCGGAGAAATTGAGGAGCCAAAAGAGCAGAAAATTGGAGACGAGCGTCTATGGAGCAGAAAGCCAAAGCTCGCGCACGCATCAGTTGCAACCCAACAAGTAGCAACCCAACTTACTAGACATGGGCTTGAGCTATCCAAGACCCGGCCCATAACCGGGTCTGAGCCCGTCCCCTCTGAGCCGTTAGATTTGCTCCATCTACATCTGACGGCCGCATCAGCCCACGCATCGGATTACCCTAGATCCTACGGTCGCTCCATCCCTTGCATCAATCCTTCCTGTGCCCGCTCAACACCACATCCGCCTATACCTACACCCATCGAACCAAACCCCATTTCTCTTTCTCTTTTCTTTCTCCTCCCCCGACAGCTTCAGAGAAAACCCTTACCTCCCCTTCTTCTCCCAACTATGGCAGACCAACATCACCACCTCCATCTCCTTCCTCTGATAGCAACTGCAACAGCCACCATAGTCGCCCGCTCCGCACCCCTAGTTCTGCCCATCTCCATCTTTAGCTTCTCTCATACCCTAGAAGCTAGGGTTGAGATGGTTGGAACTAGGGTTTTCTCCTACACTCATGCATGGCTTCCGGAGGCGACCCACAGCAGAGGGAAAGTGTCAGGTTATCATTAATTGTAAGTTTGAATGATTGAGAGATATAAATTGAGATGTTCTTCATGAGAGCGAGGAGTGAAATTTTGAGGGTTCTAATGGTAGTTTAATTTCAGTTGTGTTTTATTATGTTTACTATGTTCTGAATCAATTTGCTAGGATTTAAATGAAACCTTAATTCTCTGTTATGTTATTCAACTTTGTTTGAGTTGCTCTTGAATGCTTAAATTATAAGATATCTTCAATTCTAGTACTCCAATGCTTTACTCTCACAATGAATGCCATGTATCCATTGTAGTTAGGATAAAACTGTGTTGATTGTGCTTCAGCTCAGACCTTAGAGATTGTTTCTAATCCCTTGACTAGTTGTACTTAACTAGACAATTAATGCTCTGGATTGGTACTTTATCAGATAATTAAATTGTCTCTTGGTGAAACTCCTTAGATAAGTGATAGAATTGACACACTTTCCCTATCTGTCACAGGAACAAGAATACTCAAACTAGTTGAATTACATAACATGAATTAGTGGTGGATTTGACAATCCTAGTGCCCTTTATACTCACTACTTGTAGTTCATCTTGATTTCATTGTTATAACCTCCAACTTGTCGTAAAGACACTAAACAAACCCACCTTTGTGTACCTTCTTAGAAAATCGATTAGTAAAGCTTAAGATCAACTACACAAAGAACCCCATTTCCCTGAGGATCGACCTGTACTTGTCCCTGCCTCCAACAGGCACTGTGCACTTGCAGTTATACGTAGGTGAAACACATTTAACAGCCTACCACATTGGCTTGGCATGGTGCTGGCTTGGATTTCGGTATGGTGTGGACAATTGGCTTGGCACGGTGCTGGCTTGGCGTGGCTTGGACTTGTTCTTGCGGGCCTAGTTGCCTCTTCCCATGCGTAGCTCAAACAGGAAATCCTTTCCTTATTCAAATTCCAAAAAGTTTTATGCTTATGAAATGGGTTGGCTCCCCTTTTTACCTCGTATCTTTGTTATCACGTCATGGTATTAGCGGTAGCACGGTAGTGATAAAGTGGGCAAGCATATTCCAGCTATGTACTCCAGCGTTTCTCTTTCAATTTGTTTTATTGTTTTCTTGTGCTGGTGTAAACCGTAGCCATAGATATGCCTTTCATAAACTTGTGGAAATACTTCATCATAAATAATTCTTCAAATGTCACTGTAGTAACGTCTGCTAATAGTGACAGGTAATTATTATTGTACAAAGTAGGTATGTACGGGTAGGTGAATTTTTTTTTTTGAAAGGCAAACAAAGCGCCTGGTTTATGGTTTTTTTTTTTTGTCTTCTGGATTTCTTGGGTTGATAGATAAATGTTACCTTGACAGTTTGGGTTATTCTTTTTAGAATGAATTGTTTAGGAGTTGATTGTTTTAGTTATGATTGAAAGTGACGCAAACATCCCGGAAAACCATGGAACCGTGTGTTGGTAGATGATATGGGATGAAACATAACATGGCTATCGGTTTTATCAGGACTTGAAAAAGCGAACCACGTATTTTTGTCTAGATAAGACTTACTCGGTTTCTCAGGTCTTCTGATGAGAATAAACTTTCCGGGTGCAAGACCAAGTTTTTTTTTTTTTTGAGAAACATGGTCTTGGGAAGTCCCCAGTCTTCCGAATCGTTGCTGAGTTGTCAAATAACTGTGCCGTTAATCCCTAGGCGGATCGTTTTGCTTCTAGCCTGTGAGAAGTCCCCAGTCGCCCCTTGTCATGTCATGACTGATAATCGAGCCGTCGAGTAACTGAGTCGGAGTGGATTGCCTTCCTCTACCATCTTGACGTCTGGGTCGAAGAATGAGATCGCTGGTTGAAAGTTGACATTGTAACCGAAAGATCGAACCTCCACTGTGGTCGCCAATTGTTTATGGGTAGAAATCGTTTTCCGCCGATTTTGGTAAATTCGGTAGGTGAGTGAGAAACTGGTTTAAACCCTAAACAAATGTGCCTGCACGTGAGCACTTTATAGATTCGAGATCAATCTGCACAAGTCCGACCTAAACTAAGAAATGGCCGTTCCAGGACTTGCTTCGGTCACAAAGTGGAGGAGAAGGGTTGATTTGGGGAGGGAAGCAAAGAAAGGTGTTGAGACCCGAATAGTGGGAGAGTAGTGTCTCGACTTGTATCGGGAAGTGAAAGCTTAGGAAGCTTGCAAGAGATGAAAGCTTTTTGGAGAGCTTGCAAAGTTGCCTTTTCTGAGAGTGTTGTATTTTTCTCCTAACCGAGACTTGTTGTCTGGTGGAAATAGGTAAGACCTATTTATACAAGTCGAGGCTGAAACGTACTTTGGCCTCATGAAGGAAGAGAGTAAAGGGTGAAATAATGGGAGGAGGTGGTAACCGCATGGCGTTTATGGGTGAAAACGTTTTCACCATTATTTCCTCTTTTATTTGACCGCTTTATTCCTTTTCACGCTTTCTTAATGTGAGCGTAGTGTACGCATGCATCTTGTGACCGCCAAACCAAAACCCCGAAAGCATCCCCGATTTGTGTTGGTGTCTCGAGTGTTGGTTGCACCTTGAGTGCAAGTGGCGCTGCTAGGGGCGCGTGTGGAATGTGCCAATGGCATGTGCGGAATGCCTTTGTTGCGGGTTTCACCTCGAGCGCAAGTGACAATGCCAGAGCTGCTAGTGGCGTATGTGGCATGTGCCAATGGCATGTGTGGAATGCCTTGGTGGTAGGTTGTACGTTGAGTGTGAGTGGCAATGCTAGAGCTGCTAGTGGCGTGTGTGGCATGTGCCAATGGCATGTACGGAATACCTTGGCGGTAAGTTGCACGGTTTGCAAGTTAGGCTACCAGCGTGGATGTTAGGCATGTGCCAATGGCATGCGTGGTTAATTTGGATCACGGCCTGGTAAGAAAAGCTACCAGCGATGCGTGATGGTATGTGCCAATGGCATGTGCGGAATGCCTTGGCGGTAGGTTGCACGGTTTGCAAGTTAGGCTACCAGCGTGGATGTTTGGTATGTGCCAATGGCATGCGTGGCTAATTTGGATCACGTCCTGGTAAGAAAAGCTACCAGCGATGCATGATGGTATGTGCCAATGGCATGATCGGCCATTAGGGCCACGGCATGGTAAGAAAGCTACCAGTGATGCGTGTTGGCATGTGCCAATGGCATGCTCGGCCATTAGGGCCATGCCCTGGTGAGAAAAGCTACCAACGAGCATGTTGGCATGTGCCAATGGCATGCTCGGCCATTAGGGCCACGTTCTGGTGAGAAAAGCTACCAGCGAGCGTGTTGGCATGTGCCAATGGCATGTTCGGCCATTAGGGCCACGTTCTGGTGAGAAAAGCTACCAGAAGGCGTGTTGGCATGTGCCAATGGCATGCGCGGCCAATTTGGGTCGTGTCCTGGTAGGAAAAGCTACCAGCGAGCGCGTTGGCATGTGCCAATGGCATGCGTGGCCAATTTGGGTCGCGGCCTGGTAGGAAAAGCTACCAGCGAGCGTGTTGGCATGTGCCAATGGCATGCGTGGCCAATTTGGGTCGCGGCTGGTAGGAAAAGCTACCAGCGAGCGTGTTGGCATGTGCCAATGGCATGCGTACCAATTTGGGTCGCGGCCGGTAGGGAAAAAGCTACCAGCGAGCGTGTTGGCATGTGCCAATGGCATGCGTGGCCAATTTGGCCTAGGTTGCACTTAGCCAGCCTAGGCATGGCGCGGATAGGGCCAAGGTAAGGGTGTTTGGCTTGGCATGGCGTGATTAGGGCCAAGGTAAGGGTGTTTGGCGTGGTGTGACTGGCGTAGCTAGGGCCAAGGCAGAGTGCATTTGGCATGGCGCGACTAGCTTGGGCTAGGTGTGGCTGGCATGATTTGCCATTGGCACGGAGGTGCGGCTAGCATGGTTGGCATGCTTTGGCGCATTTGGTGTGGGCGGGCATGATTTGTCATTGGCACGAGGTGCGGCTAGGGCCAAGGTAAGGGTGTTTGGCTTGGCGTGGTGTGACTAGCGTAGCTAGGGCCAAGGCGAGTGCATTTGGCATGGCGAGACTAGCTTGGGCTAGGTGTGGCTGGCATGATTTGCCATTGGCACGGAGGTGCGGCTAGCATGGTTGGCATGCTTTGGCGCGTTTGGTGTGGCTGGCATGATTTGCCATTGGCACAGAGGTGCGGCTAGCTTGGGCTAGGTGTGGTTGGCATGATTTGCCATTGGCACGGAGGGGAATTAGGGTTTTGTTCGTTGTAACCCTAATTTGAAAAAATAACCCTATTAATTACTCGACTACATACATTAAATGTTCTAATAAATGTGTCACCTGGTGACATTAGGTTATTTGGGGTTTTACGATTTTACCCTTTGTTTGAAAACCACCATCAACATTAAGTCCCCTAGCTAAGTTTCGATCTAACTATTGAAAGACATTAGCTTGTATCTAATCAGGTTTTTCATCTAACGGTGAATATTGAATGCTTTGTAACAAAGGTAACTTAGATTGCAAACCCTGATTTGAAAACTATATAAGGGGAACTATAAAAACTGAAAAACTAATCCCCACACCTCTTGTGTGATACTAGTTGGTTTTGCTAGAGTCGATTTTCCTTTAACCTTAGGTTTCTTCTCAAGACCACAGTAGGTTAACGATCGAAAGACTTCATTGGGATTGTGAATCCAAACAAAACTACTTCTCTTGTAGTTGAGCGATCTGATCTTGCCATTTTCTATCGTACGAGTTCAATTGAATAATTGACTTGTTGCTTGAAACTTCATTATGGATGTTCCTTCTTTCATTGGCTTTATTGAAAGAACAAAACTAAAAACAAACCAAAAAACATTTTTCTTGTCTCTCTTTTTTTTTTCTCTTTTTTTTTTATTATTATTTTTTTTTTCTTTATTTTTTTTTATTGAGACAAGAAAAATGAAACAAATACAAAATGAAAACAAAATAAAATAATGAACCTAACAAAATTTTCTCTTGTCACTTTTATTTTCTTTTTTTTAAATTTTTTTTTCTTTATTTTTCTTTTTTATGACAAGAGAAAAGAATATAAATAAAAATGTACAAAGGCCATGGTGTAAGTATTTTACCGCTTGATTCTTCACAACTTGTATGTCTCGATATCATAAACTTCATGAACTCTCATCTTGATAATCTTTGCTCTTGTACGTAAGACTTCAACTTTAAGAAATTATGCTCCTTGTCTTGTTGCTTTACTTGAATCTGAAATCTGCTCATTTCTGTACTGTTGCTTGTAAACCTTGAACGTCTTCAACTTTCCTTCAAATTTGTGATGCACCTCTTGTTGATGATGGTGGTGTTTCTATGGACCTATTGGTGTAGAGAGATAAAGTGGATGGTGCTAACTGCGAACAAGATTACAAGTGGTATGTAAGTTAGCAATTCGATGTCACCATCATGGTTGTTAAAAATAGCACTCAAGAGATCAAAATAGTGCTTCTATTGGTGGGAGGTTGGGTAGCTCACCATTCTACCCGGAGTTTACGTACGGTGACACACACTCTAAAAACACAAATTTAGACAGGTACAAAGAATTGAAGGCCGGTGCCTCACATTATGTAACATGAGTAGTCTCCACTATAGGGGACCACTACTCTAATACCGAATTCAATCTGCACCTCATTTTCCACCGGCATGGTTAAATCCAACTTTAACTCTCATACAAGTAAGAAACCCGATCACGTTCTCTGTCATCTCTAAGTTCAGTTACTCTTGTGAGAATTTCGATGTAATCTTAGCGACATGTATACTATGTGACTCTAAACTAACTACAAGTTGGAGTTTTGATGCACTAATTTACACAAAAGTTGATTTTTTTTTTAATTTTATTTTTTTTTTTAAATTTGAAAAATTTACAATGCAAGATTAACCACTCCCCACACTGAAACTTTACATTGTCCTCAATATAAATTAAGTCATCCAAGTAGAGTCCAGGTGGGAAATCTTATATGAAATGTGACAAGAAATCAAAAAAATAAATTAATACAAGACAAGAAAAATCTAAAAGCAAGATAAGAAATACTCATCCCATGGGTTGCCTCCCATATAGCGCTTAGTTTAACGTCTTTAGCCCGACTTGGCGTCCGCCTTTCTACTCCTCCAGAGGGAGCACATCAATAAGTTGTACCACTTCCACATTCTCAGGTACAAAGTTCTCGTAATATGGCTTTAAGCGATGACCATTCACTTTGACTCCATTTCCTGAGGTTAAATCTTGAATTTCTACTGCACCATGAGAAAATATATTAGTGATAACATAAGGTCCCTTCCAACGGGAACGCGGTTTGCCAGTGGAATAATCTAAGACGAGTATCAAAGAGAAAAACTTTCTGTCTAACAAGAACTCGTTTTCTAGAAATCATATTATCATGAAAAGCCTTAGTTTTTTCCTTGTAAATTCGTGAACTTTCATATCTTGCGTTTCGATCTCTTCTAGCTCACTCAATTGAAGTTTTATCTCGCTCTCTCGCACCATCCATCTCCATGTTGCACTGTTTTATAGCCCAAAAAGCCTTATGCTCGATCTCAACAGGAAGATGACATGATTTACCATACACAAGGGAGACATCCCGATAGGAGTCTTGTATGCGGTTTTGTATGCCCACAATGCATCATTGAGACGTAAACTCCAATCCTTCCTCGTGGGATTCACGGTTCTTTCTAGGATGGATTTCACTTCTCGATTGGAAACTTCTACTTGCTCGTTAGTCTGTGGATGATACGGCGTAGCAATCTTGTGAGTGATGTTGTACTTCTTTAACATGCCAAAGAAAAACTTGTTTCGAAAGTGTGATCCTCCATCACTGATTATGGCTCTTGGGGTTCCAAACCTTGCAAAAATATATTCCTTAACAAAATCTGTAACCACTTTAGAATCATTAGTAGAGGTGGCCTTAGCTTCCCCCATTTCTAGACATAATCAACCGTTAGTAAGATATAAAACTTACCACCAGAGTTAACAAAAGGGACCATAAAATCAATTCCCCAAACATCAAATATTTCAATAAAGAGTATGGGAGTTTGTGGCATTTGGTTTCGAGCACCTAGATTGCCTGTTCTCTGACATCTATCACAAGTAGTGCAGAATATATACGCATCTTTAAACAAAGTGGGCCAATAGAAACCACTCTCAAGTACCTTAAGTGCGGTTCTTTTGGACCCAAAGTGTCCTCCACATGCATAAGAATGACAAAAGATAATATTGACTGAAATTCAGATTCAGATACGCACCTTCGTATTACTTGGTCTGCACAATATTTCCACAAGTATGCATCATCCCATATATATTGATAAGCTAATCTCTTAAGTTTGTCTCTCTCAGCACGAGACAAGTTCTTCGAGATTTTTTTAGAAACCAAATAATTGACAATATCAGCATACCATGGCTCCGCAACCTGTATCGAGAACAATTGCTCATCTGGAAAACTTTCACGCAACGGGATAGTTTCTTCGTCTACAGTAAGACGACTCAAGTGATCTGCAACTGTGTTCTCAATGCCTTTCTTATCTTTAATATCTATGTCAAATTCTTGTAAAAGCAATATCCAGCGAATGAGCCTTGGTTTCGCTTCCTTCTTTATGAGTAGATACCTAAGTGCTGCATGATCAGAAAACACAATAACTTTTATACCAAGCAAATAAGAACGAAATTTCTCCAATGCAAATACGATTGCTAATAACTCCTTCTCGGTGGTCGTATAGTTTTGTTGAGCATCATTCAACGTTCTGGATGCATAATAAATGGCATGGGGTAACTTCCCAGTACGCTGCCCTAATACTGCACCGACCGCATAGTCACTCGCATCACACATTAGCTCAAATGGCTTACTCCAATCAGGTGGTTTCATGATAGGGGCTGTTATCAAAAGTTCTTTCAAACAATTGAATGCCACCAAACACTTCTCATCGAAGTTAAAAACCACATCCTTCTGCAAAAGTTGGCATAACGGTGCTGTAACCTTGGAAAAATCCTTGATAAACCTGCGATAAAATCCTGCGTGACCAAGAAAAGAACGAACCTCCCTCACCGTAGTAGGAGGGGTTAAAGCACGAATAATATCTATCTTAGATTTATCAACTTCCAATCCTTTAGAAGATATAATATGGCCTAAAACAATGCCATGAGTTACCATAAAATGGCACTTCTCCCAATTTAGCACAAGATTAGTTTCAACACATCGTTTAAGAATAAGTGTAAGGTTATCCAAGCACAAGTCAAAGGAATCGCCATACACGATGAAATCGTCCATAAAAACTTCGATAATGTTTTCAACATAATCAAAAAAGATACTTACCATACACCTTTGGAAGGTAGCGGGCGCGTTACACAAACCAAAAGGCATCCTTTTGTATGCAAATGTTCGAACGGACAAGTAAAAAGTAGTTTTCTCTTGATCCTCGGGTGTTATAGCAATCTGATTGTAACCCGAGTAACCATCAAGAAAACAAGATGGTGAGAGTGTCCGGATAAACGTTCCAACATTTGATCCATAAAAGGTAAAGGAAAGTGATCTTTTTTAGTGGTTGCATTAAGTTTTCTGTAATCTATACAAACCCTCCAACCGGTTTGCACACGAGTTGGGACAAGTTCATTTTTATCATTTTGCACCACTGTAACACCCGACTTCTTTGGTACTACTTGTACTGGGCTCACCCACTTGCTACCAGATATGGGATAGATAACTGTCACATCTAACAACTTCAAAATTTCTTTCTTTACGACTTTCATCCTTGGAGGATTCAGGCGACGTTGAGCTTCCCTTGTAGGTTTTGCTTCATCCTCAAGTCTTATTTTGTGCATGCATGTCGATGGACTTATTCCCTTGATATCGAGAATTGTCCATCCTATGGCTGTTTTGTACTCCCTCAACACTCGAAGAAGTCTTTGTTCCTGAAATTCAGTTAGTTCCTTAGACACTATTACTGGTAACTCCTCTTTATCACCTAAATACAAGTATTTTAGGTGATCCTAAGAGGTTTCAGTTCTAGCTTTGGAGCCTGCAAGATAGATGGCACAAGTTTTTCATTAGATACTAGTAAAGATATAAAGGAAACACTCTCGTGTGCTGATTTTTCTTGCAACGAGTTAAACGACCCAATAGTGTCCTTGATTACGTCACCACATTCCAAACCATCATCAATGGGCGTAGTCAACACGGTTTTAAGCGCATCCACCCCATCCATATTGAACATTTGTTGAGCCAAAGTATCAATCACATCAATGGAGAAGCAAGAGTGGACATTACTAGGATATCACATCGTTTCGTAAATGTTGAAACGTATCACTTCTCCATCAAATTCCATAGTCAACGAACCGTCATGCACATCAATTTTAGTTCTAGCCATGCTCATAAATGGTCGGCCAAGAAGCAAAGGTAGAGATGTGTTAGTTGATCCGTCTGTCATTTCCAACACACAGAAATCTGCTGGAAAAATTGGCTGGTTTACCTGCACAAGCACATCCTCAATAATACCTCTAGGGTACACATTAGAACGGTCAGCCAATTGTAAAGTAATTCCAGTTTCTTTCAGAGGACCTAAATTAAGAGATTCATTTATAGATGAAGGCATAACATTTACTGATGCTCCTAAATCAAGCATAGCCTTATTAAACTGGGTGTTACCAATAACAACAGGAATATCAAAACTATCGGGGTCTTTACATTTAAGTAGGAGTTTCTTTTGCAAGATAGCCGAAGTATTTTCTCCCACTTTCATTACCTCATTACCAGTCAACCGTTGCTTATTGGTGCACAAGTCCTTAAGAATTCTCGCATACTTAGGGACTTGTTTAATCGCATCTATCAGTGGAATGTTCATATGAATCTTCCTGAAAATGTCTAAAATCTCCTTATCTTGTTTCGGCTTTTTAGAGTTAGCAAACGTGCGAGGAAAAGGTAAAGGAGGAACGTAAGTAGAAACAGGAGGTTTAAAGTTTGTTTTAGGTACCTCTTTGGTTTGGGAAGAGTCAGTAATCTCTGTCTCCATAACCGGCCCCTTAGGGTCTTTGTTTTTCTCAGCATCTTCCGGTTGCACAGTTCGTGTACCACTTCTCAATGTCACGGCGTTGACAGAATCTCTTGGGTTAAGAGGTTGAGAAGGGAGTTTCCCACTATTCTGCGTCTACAAATGGTTCAATCTACCTGCCATGGTGCTCATTTGTGTCTGCAACTCCTTGATTGCACCATCAGTCGTTTGCTGATTTTTCTGCACCATTGTGGTTAGATTCTTCATCATGGAAAGCATCTCTGATGATTCCGAATTCTGAGCTTGTTGTGGTTGTTGTTGTTGTTGTTGTTGGAAACCACTAGGACGATTAAAAATCGGACCTGGAGCTGCTGCTTGCTTGTTTGCGTAGCTGAAGTTGGGATGATCTCTCCACCCTGGATTATAAGTGTTTGAATAAGGATTGTATTGCTGCCTTTGCTGATTTGGGAATACTGCATTTACTTGTTCAGATTCTTCTTCATAAGAGGGAATGATTACTGAGGCCATTTGTTGCATCATCTTCTCCATATTACCAATCCTATGTTCTAACTGCGGTGAAGAAGTAACCTCATTAACCCTTCGACTCATTGACACACCTCTTGTGTTGAATTGCTGCGTGTTTGCAGCCATATTCTCGATCAAGTTTTTCGCTTCGTCAATTGTTTTGTTTTTCAAAGCACCACCACTAGCTGCATCGATAAGATTTCTCTCGGATTGGAGCAAACCATCGTAAAATCTTGCACTATGAGTTGCTCGGAGATTTGATGATGTGGGCAGCTTGCTAACAACTTCTTGTACCGTTCCCGCAGTCGTAAAGAGTCTCACCAGTAATTTGTTCAATCCCACTAATTGCTTTACGAATAGTTGCTGCTTTAGAGGAGGGAAAGTACTTTTCTAAAAATGCTCTTTGCATCTCGTTCCATGTTGTGATACTTCCAGCTAGAAGACCATAAAACCATTCTTCTGCAGAATCATTCAAAGAGAATGGAAAAGCTGTCAGTAAAGCTCTTTCTTGATCAGTTCCAGTTGGCTTCAAACTTGTCAACCTATGTTGAAACAGTAGCAAATGACGATTTGGATCGTCTCCTTGAAGCCCTTTGAACTTCGGTAACCAATGAATCAACTGAGATTTCAGCTCAATTGACTCTTCCAAGTTGACACACAACTTCTGTTGATCAAACGATGGGGATGTCAGATCTTTGAGTGTCCTATTGGGATTTGGAGGTGGTGGAGCGGCGTCGTTTACCTGGTTCCCTTGATTTCCCTGGTTACCAGTGTTTTGGTTGTTCGTTCCGCCAACCATCTCTTCTTGTTGTGATTGAGGTTCTTGTAGTATTGTTCCTCTGCGAGTTGAAATTCCACACCTTGGGTAATCCCAACGTTTGGGTGCCAGAGATCAAGTACCTGAACCAAGATTCTCAAACAAAATTAAAAACTAAAAAATATGAAATCAAAAACAAAATAACAATCCGATATGCCTCCCCGGCAATGGCGCAAAAAATTTGGTCGATTGTCACCGACGTAAAAATAATTTAAGTTCTTTCACTTCACAATTATAAATAATAGTATAGTTATAAGAACAGATTCGTTCACCGGGGAGATATGGGTTGTTATTTGTATTTGAAAACTTAAGTAAACTGGGGGGATTTTGTTGTTTAAGATTAATTCAAAATAAAAATAAAAGATAAAAGTGTTTTAAGAGAATATCAGAGGAAAAAGCTGGTTAAGGAATTCGCCGTCCATCACCTCACATGTTAATCAATCAAGCATCATTCACACACTTATTCACCAATAACCCTAAAGTATCCCCAATCGGTGTATATACTTCGTTACGTCTCCACAAATCAACAAATAATGCAATCGCAATTATATGAATTCTTTTCCGACAAATAACCTAATGCTTATCGCTAGAAGATTCAACTTGAGGAAAGCTTTAAAATCTATGAAACGAGTTATTCATAGGCAATACAAACACAATCGTGATATATTCAACCTAGGCCAAGTTTTACTTGTGACTTCCTTCACGATTCACACCGCTAGTGATCACAAATTACTACTAATTATTAGAATCTTGATAAAATTACCTAAGACTTCTAATTAGTGATAGATAAGTTATTATGATATTTAATTCGCGACTTAAATATGCAAAACAACTACTCATATTACATGAACAAAATCATATAACTATTATGCTTAGTAAAACTTGAACGATAAACAAGAGAGTGAATGAAAAATCGATGCATTAATCAAATAACATGTTTGTGATTTTAGGTTACATCCCTAACCAATTAAAAGAATTAGCTACTCATATTTGAAGTTCACAATAATCAATTTAGAGAAAGATAAAAAGCAAACTACAAACGAAGAAAAGCTTGAGCCACTTCTGCTGCCGTTTGATTCTTGTTGCATGAGTTGAACTCCTAAAGCTTATGTTTTTCTCTGGGAACTTTCTTCGAGCTGGTTATGGACGTGAAAACTAGGGTGAGGAGCTCTCCTCTGCTCACAATTTTAGCCTCTATTTATAGATTTTTGACCCTGTAATTTCGAATCTGATAATCACCCAACAATCCTAAACAGAAACAAACACTCAAACATGCTTTAATCTTTACCGTTTATCTCCAAAATCAACGGCAAATACCCCCCTTGGTGCTGTTTTGTAGGCTTGAATATTAATCCAAATCCTTGTAAATCTCATTAATTCTCTGAATTGTTGCTCAAGTAGTCGAATCCAACACAAACCCAAGTTACCAAACCGTTTTAAACTCTCAAAACGTTCCTTAATCCCCTCAATCGATAACACATCATTGACAGCAAACTTATCCTCTTGGAACTGAATTTCAGGTCGAGTTTTGGAGTTCTAAAGCAATCCAAACTCTACCAAGTCGTGCCCAACAGTCCCTAACTTGTCTCGAGCTCATACATCACCGTTAATCCTTCGTTTCTCGCTCAAATCCACGGCCGGAAGTTAGCTCGGGGACCGGTCATGAAAAAGAAAGAAGAAGCACTGGTCACGACCAAATGTTTCACAAAATTAAATTCATAAGGGAGGTGCCCCTTAACGTAACCAGTGGTGCTTATATCATCTGCCCATTAAATCCAAACTCCCTCCTGTACGTGTATTTAAAGAGGGAAAGCTGACCTCCACTTAGAAGCTCCTAGGGTGGCAATAATGACGATCATCCCCTATCATTTCCTTGACTCCCATTAACAATATCCCGTGAATTGACCATTTTACCCTTTTGGCCTTCCAAGTTCTTGTTTTGCTCGTAATTTCATCATACGATGTCGGAATGACTCCATTCTTTCGTCATTGTCTTCGTCTATTCGTCCTCTTCGACATGAAAAGTAGAAATCTTGTATTTGAACGAGTTCCATTTGGTCTTTGGCCCTTCTCCACTTGTAGCTAGCTTCTTTTATTGCACAATTAAGTGCCTAATTCACTTCTTTTGTATGATTCACCTAATAAAACACACATAAGAGAAAACAAGCGTAATATACAATAATTTGCAAGAAAACCAACAACTACTAGCATGGAATTGACACCAAAAATATGTGAAATATGCACTTATCATCGGTTCACACTTCGTGTGATCGTCTATGGAGACGAGATCGAGACAATACAACAACGAAGTATGTTTACTTGATACAAAGGTTCGGACTTAACCAAACATAATAGGATTGCTTATCAAGTAAATAGGAATTAACATTTGTGTAATTTACTTTAATTATAATAAAACAATTATAATGCGGAAAATAAAAGTAAATGACACAACAAGATTTTGTTAATGAGGAAACCGCAAATGCAGAAAAATCCGGGACCTTGTCTAGAATTGGATATTCTCAGGATTAAGCCGCTACACAAAATTACACCTAACTTTGTATAGTTGAGACCAAGTAACTAACCCTATAGTTCACTTAGTTAAAATCTGTATTCCCACGCCTCCGACTTGTGAATAAGTCACGTACTTGGAACAATTCCTTTGGTTCGTATTCCAAACAGTAAAGGAACACCCTCTATTCAACCAAGTGATATGAGTCGTACAAAGGCTCTTCTGTTTATCTTAACATAAAATCCTTCGCCGGTTCCTTAGATCTATCTTATGTTCAATCACCCAAAGGTAATCGTTTAAGATTAAGCCAATCAATACCTTTAATCACAAGGAAACGTATTGATGACGATCTACTCAATTAATCAATCCAATCTACCACAAGGATAAACCGATTATTAATTGGATCCTCTTTTACCAAAACAAGTATTGTGCACACCAAAGATTATAAAACCCAAGTTAGATCTTCAATATCTTCTTTGTCTTCAAATCTTCTTAAATCTTCAATAAAAACCTGCACACAATCACTTGAATCTCTTGTGATCAATCACGCACAGAACTGAGTCTATTAACAATGGATTATCACAAGATCGTCTTTAAAACTAACAACGTCTAAAGATCCCTGTCGAAACTCTGTACTAGTTTGAGTGAATCTTATATCAGAAGAGAAGATTCTCAAGAATAAACAAACTAGGTGCAATCATATTTCAACCACCGTTAGTCAATCGAAAACAAAGATAAACCGCAATTATCTAGTTTCCCACCAACGGGTCGCGCTAGAGCTTCTCAATCCCAAAGAAGACTTTAAATTGAGCGGTCGTAAGAGATTTCTCCTAATTAGGTTACTCTCCTCTCCGAATAGGCGGCTATACATTAACAACAACAAAAGAGTAAATCATTGTTACGAAGGATTAGTTTGCTAGAAAGGCAAACTTCGTGTATTTATGGACAAGGAAGTTTGGACAAACAAGGAATTTCCAAAACTGAAAATATTCTCAAGATATTCATAAAAGCACGATCGGTTTTCATAATTCCCCGGAAATGCTCATGTCCAAAAATAACGATCGAAATCTCTCGGAAAATCTAATTAGTAAATGCACATTACTAATTCTGTAATTTCCTACAAAATGAAATTAATAACCTTAATTAAAAGATTCTTAACTTACTTATGTTTCGATCCTGGGATTCTCTTTCCTTAGCCGTTAAGGAATATCTTTGAACAATTATAGAATTAAACATTCACAGCACATGTTCAAAGTTTGTCGACATTTTAACTTTGTAAGTTCTCTTTCACACTTACAACCTTGAAACCGATTTGCCACACTTCCAAACAAGTTTAAAATTGGTTCATCTGACTTACAAGAACTATGTGATTGATCAAACCAACATTCAATCACAATCATGGGTTTACGGTTCTACCAAAACAAGTTTCGGTTCTACCTCCATGTGAGTATTGTGCATAGTCACACTAGCTTCCCAAAAGTTCGGTTGACTAGGTACTAGGATCGGTTCCCCACATATATATGGTATCTAACTTATATGTGTTGCACATGTCCATAGGATCGGTTCCCCTTTCTGCTATAAACCTTGTTGCGCCCCATACAAGGATCGGTTCCCTTTCCCTTACAAGGATCGGTTCCCTTTCCCTTACAAGGTCAGACATACAAAATCCGATCATACCACAGGTGATTACTTAAGATCGGTTTTACTAATAAAAGTTATACCAATGTAGTTGCAGGAATTCCTACAATACATCCCTCATAAGAATTCATAATATTCAACACATCTTTAAGATCAACAATCAACCTTTTTATTAATTGAGTTAGAAATTTTACAAGAAGGAAATGAAATCAAGAATATAATTGCTACTCTAGACTTTCTCTCTCCTCAAAACTTCCTCTCCACTCTCAAAAGATCTCTCTCTCTCTTAGGCCTACTCGGCTTTTATATAGGACATTACATAATAGATGACAGCTAAGTTGTCCTTTATTTTCGGATCTGGCTTGCGACATTCTCGCAAGTATTCAAATGTTAAATCTCACAACACTCCTAGATATCGCTAGGTCTTCACATCTTTCTCGTGTTCAGGATGTCGTCATCCATTGCGTCATTTTTATTACCAATCTGCGATATCTTCGCAGTGTGTTGTTCAACGATTTTGCAAGGATATTGATGTTGCGATATTCTGATCCTACATCTTGCCTCTTCATGTCTTCTCTGCGAAGGAGAGAATGTCATGAGAACTAGTACTTTCAAAATGCCTTGGCTTGTTCATTTTTCCATATTCTTCTGTATTGACATGATTAAATACTTTTACGTTGAATTTATTACACGTATCTCTTCTTCCATCCATTTCTTGACACGTCTTTTTCAACCGCTAATTCTCAACCGTTCATGTCTACTCTTCGCAATAAATGTGTTTACCTTTTCGAGAATTCTTCTCTCTATATATATTTTTCTCATTCTTCTCTTCTTCTTTTTTACTTTCCTTCTTATTTTTTTCTGCAACTTTTCTTCAACGTATCTCCGTAACTTTCGCTTCTGCTGCTGTAAATCTTCTTCTTTCTACTTCTTTTGATCTTCAGTTTTTTCTTCATTCCCATACTGAAAATGCCTCCAGTTGGTCGTAAATATGAAACTTCTCTTGAAAGAGTTCAAAAAGATTTCGAAGAGAAGGGTTTCACATTAACCACCATTCCCAATCAAGAATCTAAATCCATTCTTTCTGCCAAATTGTTTTCTGATCATCATTGTGATGATAAGGAAATCATAGTTTCGCTTGGTCAGATTCTCGCTGGCCTTCCCATTCCTCTCTATGATCCTAATCTTCCCTTATTTTATGAAATTCTTGCTCATGCGAAATTCTCACGAGCCATCTATCAATTGAGTGGGGACTGTATTCGCTTAATGCTTGAATTCGCCAACCAGCAGTCTTTGGTAAAGGATCTCTTTACCCAAAAGAAGTCAGGGATCCTGAATTTGAGGATTTAGAAATATTCGCCAAAAAGTACACAATAGAGAGCTTCTTTGAAAATTACGAAGTAATAAACATGAAAAATGATAGAAATCGCTGGAGTGCTCGCTTGAAGAGGAAAGAAAATGTTGCCAGCGATAGAATACTCATGCAGGACATTGATTGGCATTCTGGCAAGAATAATATTCCTCGTCACTCTAAAGAAGACAAATGGTGTGTCTTTCCACTGATTTTGAAGGGACCTTATATTTCATGTCCAAACGTGCTTCCTGCGAATCTCGCCACTTACCACCCTTGGGTATTTAATTGGCCCGAGAAAGTGAAAGAGGTATGTCTTCGAATCTCGCTCACTTCATAATCTTTCATTTATTGTTACTTTCTTGTTCTCTAACTCTTGCGAAAATTTTAGATTAACAAGCTGAGATCGAGCTATAATAGAAACGGGAAGATTAGCACTTTATCTTCTCTGCACTCCATCACAGATGAAGTAAGAAACATCTTTATATTTTTAACAATATTGTTGCCTCTGTTTCTTATCTTCATGTGTGTGCGAAGGTTGGTGTTGTAGCTGTTGAAGAAGAAGAAAGTTCTAAGGTTGTGAAGACCAAAGGCAAAGGTAAAGATTCTCTTTGCAAGGAGACATTTGCTGATCCACCTTCAAAGAAGCGAAAAGTTCATTCTCCTTCTCCTTCAAATCTTCGACCTGGCGAAAGTTCTCATAACGATGATGTTGATACTCCTTTCGCAAGAGAAGATTTTCCAGCTGAATCTTCTATGGCACAACTATCTAGCATCTTCTCGACTCCATGCAAGGGATTGGGGATGATCGTCTCTCTAGTACATGCAAAGCTCTTGCGAGTATCTCGCGATGCTCCTTTACTAGATGATGATGATTCTCTTCATGGAGTCTCCAAATCAGTGACTCCCAGCTTTCTGAACTCACTTGGTGTCTTGGTATTCCTTCGTTTCTATATTCCTTCATAATTATGATTTAAAATTATATTATATATTGAAAATTTCCTTCGCAGACTGGGAGAGGTTCCTTCGTTGTTGCCTTATATCTTGAGAAAAGGCGTGGGATTCTTGAAAAGAAGAATCTTCAATTTCGCAAGAGAAATGAAGAACTAGAAGCTGAAGCTGCTGCTCTTCGCGAGAAGAATAAACAATTAGAAGTTGATTCTTCCACTCAGAAGGACAAGATATCTAGTCTTCAAAGTGCCAACCAAAGAACTTTATGGTATGAAACTTTTCTCTTTTCCTTTGTTTTGTTTTCTCATTATCTTCCCTCATCTGATTTGCCACTTTCGCAGACGTCTATAACCTTTCTGATGAAGCCATTCTCCTTCGCTCATTCACTGACTCTATGGATAATAATACCCTTCTTGAACACCTCAATAATTCTTTGAATAGTTTTTCAAATGACAAGATTAAATCTCTTCCCATAAATGAACTCCAATCCAAATTTCGTCTCTTAGAAATCGACCATAGATCCAGTTTGGGCTTAGCCAACCAATTTAAGCGTTTCTATCTTAATTCTAAAGAGAAAATTAATGCTTTAAGAACCAAGATCAGTGATCTCATAGATGATAAAGACCGCATCGCTAGACAAGGTGCTCAAGCATTAGCGAAATTCCAAAAGACTCTTCTTGAGGTTTAAATTGAACGAGATGAATCTAACCGCAAAAATGCTATACTTAGCGAAAGAGAGAATCAAATTTGTTCCCTTCTTCTCATAAATAATGATGATGAATTTGCTTGGGCTGCGAAAATTCGGATGACGCCGAAATAATTTAGGTGTTAACGTTAGTCTTCAAAGTGAGCATACGGCCTTGGTTAGGGATATGATTTACGACGAGAAGGTTGTTAATTGTTCTTCTTTATTTAACTGTTTGTCTTTCATAAAATTGTCATCAAGTTGCTGATTCATTGTCACATGTTCGCAGGAGCTGAAGAGAGATTTCTCAAAAGGATTGAAGAACTTGAGTCTGAGAAGGAGCAGCTCGCAAAGAATCTTTCTTCTCGGGATGATAAATATTCTAGACTGAAGAGGCAATTAAAGATTATTGTTGTGAATTTTAAGAATGATGCTACTCTTTTTCGCAATTAGACTATTAAGACGGTCTGCGACGACAACAATATTCCTCATTCTGCATATCCTTGCCTCCTAGAAGAAATCCCCAAGAATGTGCCTCCTCTGGATATATCTGACAGTGATGCTAGTGAAGAACAGGAATCTGATGGAGATGAAGAAGAAGAAGGATTTGATGAAGATGATGATGAAGAAGAATCAAACAACAAATAGTTATGTTTCCTTCTTTCTCTTTTTGTAATATTTGTACATTCATTCTTTTAATCTCCTATCTTTGTAATCTTTTGCCGCGAATTTCTTGAATATTCAAATACAAATTCTACCTTTGTTGTTCCTTTCTGCACATGTTAAAAAAGCAATTCTTTTTTTCAATATAGTTAATCAATATATTATCAACCTTTCATGTTATGAGTGCGTAAATCTATCATATGGAGACAAATAACACGTTCTTATTCTATTCATTCCCATACTTGCCTCTGTTATTTGTATTCAAATGAAAGATTAAGCAAGTTACTTTTGAATGGCAACACGTATTCATGCCTCAGTCTCGCAGCTAATCCTACTGAATTTTCGCAAGTAGGTATTTCTTGGTTTCCTCCAAGATTTTTTTTTTTTTTTTTTTAATATGTGGTCTTATTTTGCCTTCCTAATTAAAGGTCTTACTGTGCCACCTCTTGTCATTGCGACAAAATCGCAGGACGTCTTTGCACTTGCATGCAAAAACCCATTGATCTTGCTTTAGCTCTCTCTTTGAAATTTTTGTTGCGAAAATATGACAGGCCTAAAAATTCTCGCGAAAATAAAGCCCCATGACATTGCTGTCTTGCGACGGAATCGCAGGACGTCCTTACACTTTCATGTACTGACCCATTGATCTCGTCTTATCTTTATCTTTTGTATTATTGCCTCTTCATGATTGTCGCACAAATATGACAAGCCTAAATTTTCTTGCGAAAATAAAGCCTCATGACATTTGCGTCTTAAGACACTTATTAGCTCCCTAATGGAGGGTGCCGCCCTTATCTTCCCCATAGTTTCCCCTTCAAGGAGACGTACATCTACCATACAAGGTTGGCTCCTCCCATTCGGTGTTAACAACAACGAGTTATTTTCGCAGCTTCTTATCCCTTTTGCATATAGGGCTTATGGTTACAAGACTGCACCCTAAGTGGAGTTTTCTTCGGGCCGAGTGCAGCATAATCCAAGACTTGCCAAGAATGGCCGGGACGCTTCAAACGCCCCAGGCAATCTTGGCTCAACCGTGTACCCCGGCGCCTTGATCAGATGTTAACTCCTTAGAAGAGACCCTCAGTCGTCCAACCTAAGTCATAAGCTTAGGTTGAAAATCCAAGGTACCTCTCCTAGATGGGCTTTATTGACCCCAAATCTCCATGACTCAGGTTCCAGGGGCGGTGTAACCTTTTCCCTGAGCCATGCAACAAGTACCCCCTTTTATGATGCACTTTAGGTCTTACATTTGCCTCTTGCGAAATTTTGATTTCGGGAACTAGGGTGTACGCCATAGCAGGTTCGCCCCTTTCTGATTGTTTTCTTTCTTCTTCTGCGTATGAGATTTTTTGTAATTTCGCAATCTCATCTTTGTCATTCATAAAAAAAAAATTTTTTTTTTATTTTTTTTTAGATCAACCATACATCTTTCTTTCTTCTCTTCGTTTTACTTTGTAATCATAAAATCAACAAATACATTCACTCTTTAAGCCTCTTACTTCTGCTACTTTCTGCCTCTGCATTTTTGAATTTTCCTATCATTTTCTTATCTTTTGCGAAATTTTCGTCGCTCCTTATCTTCAGCATACATTGGCTTTGCAACGTTTCTTCTTCTCTTTGTTCTATTGTATCTACCATCAATCTTTCACTTTTTTATCTTTCTTTGATGTTATGTTTCCAATTCTTCTTCTTCGCAAGATTCTATATCAATTTCATAACACTTCTTTCCTTCAATCCAATCTCATTTTATGATGCCAACACCACTGGGATGAGGGAATTTGATACATTGATGGAAAGTCGATGCTACACCTAGAATATCATGTAACCAAGGTCATCCAATCAATGCGTTGTATGGTGATTCCACATCGACTACATAGAATAAAATTTCAGAGGACAATTCTTTCAGTGGAATTCGCATATGAACTTCTCCTTTAGGCTTATTGGCGGTACAATTAAAACAATAAATTTTGTAAGTTGAAGGTATTACATCTTCATCTTTCCCTCCCATAGTTTTATAAGTATGATAAAAAAAGGATATTCACGGAACTTCCAGTATCGATCAAAATTATGTTGATTGGCCATGAATTCTCATCTTCATCATCTTCATCATCGCTAGGTTTTGGGTTAATCTCCAATCTTACCACTAATGGGTTGTCGTGCATTTCTCCACCCTCAGGTACTTCTTCTGCGGTAAAAGAAATAGTCTGCTTTTGCCATTCTTTCAGTGGCGATGTCTTCGCAATGTTCATTATTTCTCTATTATCGGCATCTCTTGCGAAAACCCTGCTGAGAGTGTTATCGTGAAAATCTTCAATTGTCTTGTACGAATGTACAATAGAGTGACAAAACAGATTCTTTGTTTTTGCTCCAACTTCTATCACAAATGTTTCTCTTTCTTTTGCCGTGTTTGTCTTGCGAATTTCTGGAGGAGGTGGTAATGCTTGAGGTTGAGTTTGTCCTACTAGAAAGTGATTTAATTTTCCTTGATCTATCATTCTGAGAATGGTTCTCTTTATATTTCTGCAGTCATTTGTTGTATTCCATGGAAATGATGATAAGTGCAAAATTCATGACTTATGTAGCTTGGAGGTGGTTCACTCGCCACGTTCCATGGCGCGGGTATGTTTTCCATGAGGATTATAGCTTCCCATATCTTCTCCACACTAGCATTCAAAGGTGACATTTTGATTTCTTCCCATATTATCTTGTGATTTCGCTGTCCTCTGTGATAGTTTTGCCTTTGACCTCCATAAGTTTCTTGTGGTTGATCAAGTCTTTGGATTTTGTTATTTCCACCATGGTTATAGAAATTTCTCTCTCTCTCTCGAATTCTTCTTGATCACGACTCCCCATAGCTACTAGCTTCTGCTGACTATCACCCATTATCCTCTCTTGTTGCCCTTGCGAGGTGCTCGCCACTGTATTTATCAACTTAGGTAACAAGCTTGTATTCGCTGCTTTTGAACTTGTGTTCGCAACTGGGTATGATTCCATCTCATTTTGTTTTTCCTCAAGAGCAATATATTCCTCCTGAAATTCTCGCAACTTAGTCATTGTGATTGTATTCTTGATTCTGAAAATTTGAATGTACAGCAGATAGGTTGCGAACATAGCGTTAATGAATGATAGAATGAGATATCTCTCATCCACTCGACCAGCCATATCACTACACATTGTCTTCCACCTCATGGTTAGATGCTTTAAACTTTCGCTAATCCTTTGCTTTAACCCAAATACATCTTCAATGCCAGGTCGCGAGGAATTGTTACTTATATATGCCCCTAAGAATGTAGTCTGCAAATGGTTGAAAGATATTATGGTATTCTTGGGTAAACCTTCAAACCACTTTAAGGCTTCTCCCGTTAAACTTGATGCAAAATATTTGCACAACCCAGCATCATGATTTTCCCATTGTAACATACATCTCACATAAGCTTTGATGTGTTGAATGGCACAAGTTGTTCAAAAAGTCAAAAATGCTAGTTAGCCGGTAGATTGCACTTTGGGGGTATTCCTCCTAATTGTACTTCTTGTGTAAATGGAGTCTTCGCAGCTTCTTCTATGGTTTCATCCAATTGTCTCCTGCCTCCTTCTTTTCTGTTGTTTAACATTCCTCTTATCTCCGCCAATTCTTTCAGAATTTGTTCATTTACACCGGGATTTTGGTCTATTGGCCTCTTTAACTCTTTTTCTCTTCTTCTTCGCTCATGTACGTCTTGTCTTGCAAAATCTTTCGCTTCTTCCTCGTTTATCCTCTCCTTTTCTTTTTTTGTGGTCTTCCTTTTCATGAATTCGCACATGATTATGTCTCTCATTTTCTTCTCTGCGATTTTGCTCATTCCTCCTCAATTATTTTTATCGTTTTTCAACTCTCCTCTGTACTCTATCATAATCTTCATTGATATTACTATTATTGTGATTTTTCTCACGCCTTCTTTCTCGATTGTCATGATTGTTCTAGCGAACTGCCTCTAGGAGCTCTTTTTCCTCAATTTCTGCTCTCAGCCTCTCTCTTTCGCAAGCTAGACGTGCTTGTTCAGCATAATGTTTCTCTATTTCTTCTTCAATTATTCGATGATTCCTTTGAACATCTCTTCCCTGTAATATTCTCCTTCATTCTTCCTGATTTTCTTCACCATCTTGATTACTTCGCTCTTGATGTTGCCCATTCCCCTGATTTCTTTCGTTTTGTCCATTTTGGAGAGTTTCGCCATGTGGGATATAACGATCTTCAATCATTTCTCTTCTTTCGCGGTATTCTCCGTCTAGATTTTGTATTTCCCCTCGAGTATCTCCATTAACATTTACTACAGGAGAATTTCGCCTTATTTCTCCCCTAGTTGACCTTGAACTTGACCTTGTAGTGCTTCTTGACCTTTTATTCTGTAATCTCATGTTTTCCATCCTCAATTCATGATTTTGTCTTGTCAAATTTGCACGTTCTTCTGATTCTAATCTCCTCTCCTCGTGTATTCTTTGCCTCAATGCCTCTAACGCTTCGATCTCTTCATTTCTATGAATTACTCCTCCAATCGTTTCTTGGTCTCTCTCCTCCCGTCCATTGCTTCTTAATTGCTGATCTTCTTCCACTTCATCTACGGAATTTGATCGCCAAGTATGCACACTTACTCTGTCATAATCTATAGTTTTATTTTGTGCTGGTGTACGTTGAATTGGTTGTTGAATTTGATTTTCTTCATCATTTCTCACATCCATCCTTGAACAGTCCTCAATTTCATCTCTCCCTATACCAGCAAGCCACTTACTCCTTCTTACAATTTTTGGTTGTTTTGAGTTATTTCTTCTTCTAGCCATTTTTCAATTTTAATGAGTTGTTGAAAATTATGTAAAATTCTTTACATATTACTTCAAATTCCTTCAAATCACAATATCAATCCTCAGTCCCTGTTTCTAGCGCCATTATGTAGTTGCAGGAATTCCTACAATACATCCCTCATAAGAATTCATAATATTCAATACATCTTTAAGATCAACAATCAACCTTTTTATTAATTGAGTTAGAAATTTTACAAGAAGGAAATGAAATCAAGAATATAATTGTTACTCTAGACTTTCTCTCTCCTCAAAACTTTCTCTCCACTCTCAAAAGATCTCTCTCTCTCTTAGGCCTACTCGGCCCTTTATATAGGACATTACATAGTGGATGACAGCTAAGTTGTCCTTTATTTTCGGATCTGGCTTGCGACATTCTCACAAGTATTCAAATGTTAAATCTCGCAAAACTCCTAGATCTCGCTAGGTCTTCACATCTTTCTCGTGTTCAGGATGTCGTCATCCGTTGCGTCATTTTTATTACCAATCTGCGATATCTTCGCAGTGTGTTGTTCAAGGATTTCGCAAGGATATTGATGTTGCGATATTTTGATCCTACATCTTGCCTCTTCATGTCTTCTCTGCGAAGGAGGGAATGTCATGAGAACTAGTACTTTCAAAATGCCGCAGTTGTTCATTTTTCCATATTCTTCTGTATTGACATGATTCTGTACTTTTACGCTGAATTTATTACACGTATCTCTTCTTCCATCCATTTCCTGACACGTCTTTTTCAACCGCTATTTCTCAACCGTTCATGTCTACTCTTCGCAATAAATGTGTTTACCTTTTCGAGAATTCTTCTCTCTATATATATTTTTCTCATTCTTCTCTTCTTCTTTTTTACTTTCCTTCTTATTTTTTCTGCAACTTTTCTTCAACGTATCTCTGTAACTTCCGCTTCTGCTGTTGTAAATCTTCTTCTTTCTACTTCTTTTGATCTTCAGTTTTTTATTCATTCCCATACTGAAAATTCCTCCAGTTGGTCGTAAATATGAAACTTCTCTTGAAAGAGTTCAAAAAGATTTCGAAGAGAAGGGTTTCACATTAACCACCATTCCCAATCAAGAATTTAAATCCATTCTTTCTTCGAAACTGTTTGCTGATCATCACTGTGATGATAAGGAAATCATAGTTTCGCTTGGTCAAATTCTCGCTGGCCTTCCCATTCCTATCTATGATCCTAATCTTCCCTTATTTTATGAAATTCTTGCTCATGCGAAATTCACGCGAGCCATCTATCAATTGAGTGGGGATTTGTATTAAGCTTAATGCTTGAATTCGCCAACCGCGGTCTTTGGTAAAGGATCTCTTTACCCAAAAGAAATCAGGGATCCCAGAATTTGAGGATTTAGAAATATTCGCCAAAAACCGTGAGAGAGCTTCTTTGAAAATTACGAAGTAATAAACATGAAAAATGATAGAACTCATTGGGGTGCTCGCTTGAAGAGGAAAGAAAATGTTGCCCGACGATAGAATACTCATGCAGGACATTGATTGGAATTCTGGCAAGAATAATATTCCTCGTCACTCTAAAGACGACAAATGGTGCGTCTTTCCACTGGTTTTGAAGGGACCTTATATTTCAGGTCCGAACGTGCTTCCTGCGAATCTCGCCACTTACCAACCTTGGGTATTTAATTGGCCCGAGAAAGTGAAAGAGGTATGTCTTCGAATCTCGCTCACTTCATAATCTTTCATTTATTGTTGCTTTCTTGTTCTCTAACTCTTGCGAAAATTTTAGATTAACAAGATGGGATCGAGCTATAATAGAACTGGGAAGGTTAGCACTTTATCTGCTCTGCGCTCCATCACAGATGAAGTAAGAAACATCTTTATACTTTTAACAATATTGTTGCCTCTGTTTCTTATCTTCATGTGTGTGCGAAGGTTGGTGTTCTAGATGTTGAAGAAGAAGAAAGTTCTAAGGTTGCAAAGACCAAAGGAAAAGGTAAAGGTTCTCTTCGTAAGGAGAAATCTGCAGCTCCACCTTCAAGGAAGCTTTAAGTTCATTCTCCTTCTCCTTCAAATCTTCGACCTGGCGAAAGTTCTGATGATGATGATAACGATGATGTTGATACTCCTTTCGCAAGAGAAGATTTTCCAGCTGACTATTCTATGGCACAACTATCTAGCATCTTCTCTGACTCCATGCAAGGGATTGGGGATGATCGTCTCTCTGGTACATGCAAAGCTCTTGCAAGTATCTGCGATGCTCCTTTACTAGATGATGATGATTCTCTTCATGGAGTCTCCAGATCAGTGACTCCCAGCTTTCTGAACTCAGTTGGTGTCTTGGTATTCCTTCGTTTCTATATTCCTTCATAATTATGATTTAAAATTATATTATATCTTGAAAATTTCCTTCGCAGACTGGGAGAGTTTCCTTCGTTGTTGCCTCAGATCTTGAGAAAAGGCGTGGGATTCTTGAAAAGAAGAATCTTCAATTTCGCAAGAGAAATGAAGAACTAGAAGCTGAAGCTGCTGCTCTTCGCGAGAAGAATAAACAATTAGAAGTTGATTCTTCCACTCAGAAGGACAAGATATCTAGTCTTCAAAGTGCCAACCAGCAACTTTATGGTATGAAACTTTTCTCTTTTCCTTTGTTTTGTTTTCTCATTATCTTCCCTCATATGATTTACCATTTTCGCAGACGTCTATAACCTTTCTGATGAAGCCATTCTCCTTCGCTCATTCCCTGACTCTGTGGATAATAATACCCTTCTTGAACACCTCAATAATTCTTTGAATAGTTTTTCAAATGACAAGATTAAATCTCTTCCCATAAATGAACTCCAATCCAAATTTTGTCTCTTAGAAATCGACCATAGATCTAGTTTGGGCTTAGCCAACCAATTTAAGTGTTTCTATCTTAATTCTAAAGAGAAAATTAATGCTTTAAGAACCAAGATCACTGATCTCATAGATGATAAAGACCGCATCGCTAGACAAGGTGCTCAAGCATTAGCGACATTCCAAAAGACTCTTCTTGAGGTTCAAATTTAACGTGATGAATCTAACCGCAAAAATGCTATACTTAGCGAAAGAGAGAATCAAATTCGCTCCCTTCTTCTCATAAATAATGATGATGAATTTGCTTGGGATGTGAAAATTCTGGATGACGCCAGAAATAATTTAGGTGTTAACGGTAGTCTTCAAGCTGAGCATACGGCCTTGGATAGGGATATGATTTCTTACAGAGAAGGTTGTTAATTGTTATTCTTTATTTAACTGTTTATCTTTCATAAAATTGTCATCAAGTTGTTGATTCATTGTCACATGTTCGCAGGAGCTGAAGAGAGATTTCTCAAAAGGATTGAAGATCTTGAGTCTGAGAAGGAGCAGCACGCAAAGAATCTTTCTTCTCGGGATGATAAATATTCTAGACTGAAGAGGCAATTAAAGATTATTGTTGTGAATTTTAAGAATGATGCTACTCTTTTTCGCAATCAGACTATTAAGACGGTCTGCGACGACAACAATATTCCTTATTCTGCATATCCTTGCCTACTAGAAGAAATCCCCAAGAATGTGCCTCCTCTGGATATCTCTGACAGTGATGCTAGTGAAGAACAGGAATCTGATGGAGATGAAGAAGAAGAAGGTTTTGATGAAGATGATGAAGAAGAAGAATCAAACAAGAAATAGTTATGTTTACTTCTTTCTCTTTTTGTAATATTTGTACATTAATTCTTTTAATCTCCTATCTTTGTAATCTTTTGCAATATAGTTAATCAATATATTATCAACCTTTCATGTTATGAGTGCGTAAATCTATCATATGGAAACAAATAACACATTCTTATTCTATTCATTCCCATACTTGCCTCTGTTATTTGTATTCAAATGAAAGATTAAGCAAGTTATTTTTGAATGGCAACATGTATTCATGCCTCGGTCTCGCAGCTGTTCGTGCTGAATTATCGCAAGTAGGTATTTCTTGGTTTCTTCTAAATTCCTGCTGAATTTTCGCAAGTAGGTATTTCTTGGTTTCCTCCAAGTTTTTTTTTTTTTTTTATATGTGGTCTTATATTGCCTTCCTAGTTAAAGGTCTTACTGTGCCACCTCTTGTCATTGCGAAAAAATCGCAGGACGTCTTTGCACTTGCATGAAAAAAACCATTGATCTTGCCTTAAATCTTTTTTGAAATTTTTGTTGCGACAATATGCAGGCCTAAAAATTCTCGCGAAAATAAAGCCCCATGACATTGTCGTCTTGCGACGAAATCGCAGGACGTCCTTACACTTTCATGTCTTGACCCATTGATCTCGTCTTATCTTTGTCTTTTGTATTATTGCCTCTTGACATTGTCGCACAAATATGACAAGCCTAAATTTTCTTGCGAAAATAAAGCCTCATGACATTTGCATCTTAAGACACTTATCAGCTCCCTAATGGAGGGTGCCGCCCTTATCTTCCCCCTAGTTGCCCCATCAAGGAGAGGTACCTCTACCATACAAGGTTGGCTCCTCCCATACAGTCTTAACAACAACCAGTTGTTTTAGCAGCCTCTTATCCCTTTTTCCTATAGGACTTATGGTTACGAGACTGCACCCTAAGTGGAGTTTTCTTTGGGCCGAGTGCAGCATAAGCCAAGACTTTCCAAGAATGACCAAGACGCTTCAAACGCCCCAGGCAATCTTGGCTCAACCGTGTACCTCGGCGCCTTGATCAGATGCTAACTCCTTAGAAGAGACCCTCAGTCGTCCAACCTAAGTCATAAGCTTAGGTAGAAAATCCAAGGTACATCTCCTGGATTGGCTTTATTGACCCCAAATCTCCATGACTCAGGTTCCAGGGGCGGTGTAACCTTTTCCCTGAGCCATGCGACAAGTACCCCCTTCTATGATGCACTTTAGGTCTTACATTTTCCTCTAGCAAAATTTTGATTTCGCGAACTAGGGTGTACGCCATAGCAGGTTCGCCCCTTTCTGATTGTTTTCTTTCTTCTTCTGCATATCAGCTTTTTGTAATTTCGCAATCTCATCTTTGTCATTCATAAACTTTTTTTTTTTTAGATCAACCATACATCTTTCTTTCTTCTCTCCGTTTTACTTTTGTAATCATAAAATCAACAAATACATTTTTACTCTTTAAGCCTCTTACTTCTGCTACTTTCTGCCTCTGCATTTTTGAATTTTCCTATCATTTTCTTATCTTTTATGAAATTTTCGTCGCTCCTTATCTTTAGCATACATTGGCTTCGCAGCATTTCTTCTTCTCTTTGTTCTAGTGCATCTACCATCAATCTTTCACTTTTTTGTCTTTATTTGATGTTATGTTTCCAATTCTTCTTCTTCGCAGCTCTTTCTTCGCAAGATTCTATATCAATTTCATAACACTTCTTTCCTTTAATCCAATCTCCTTTTATGATGCCAACACCACTGGGATGAGGGAATTTGATACATTGATGGAAAGTCGATGCTACACCTAGAATCTCATGTAACCAAGGTCGTCCAATCAATGTGTTGTATGGTGATTCCACATCGACTACACAGAATAAAATTTCAGAGAACAATCCTTTCAGTGGAATTCTCATATGAACTTCTCCTTTAGGCTTATTGGCAGTACCATTAAAACCATAGATTTTGTAAGTTGAAGGTATTAGATCTTCATATTTCCCTCCCATAGTTTTATAAGTATGATAAAAAAGGATATTTACGGAACTTCCAGTATCGATCAAAATTCTCAGCTTCATCGTCTTCATCATCGCTAGGTTTTGGGTTAATCTCCAATCTTACCACTAATGGGTTGTCGTGCATTTCTCCACCCTCAGGTACTTCTTCTGCGGTAAAAGAAATAGTCTGCTTTTGCCATTCTTTCAGTGACGATGTCTTCGCAATGTTCATTATTTCTCTATTATCGACATCTCTTGTGAAAACCCTGTTGAGAGTGTTATCGTGAAAATCTTCAATTGTCTTGTACGAATGTACAATAGAGTGACAAAGCAGATTCTTTGCTTTTGCTCCAACTTCTATCACAAATGTTTCTCTTTCTTTTGCTGTGTTTGTCCTGTAAATTTCTGGAGGAGGTGGTAATGCTTGAGGTTGAGTTTGTCCTGCGAGAAAGTGATTTAATTTTCCTTGATCTATCATTCTGAGAATGTTTCTCTTTATATTTTTGCATTCATTTGTTGTATGTCCATGGAAATGATGATAAGAGCAAAATTCATGACTTCTGTAGCTTGGAGGTGGTTCACTCCCCATGTTCCATGGCGTGGGTATGTTTTCCATGAGGATTATAGCTTCCCATATCTTCTCCACACTAGCATTCAAAGGTGGCATTTTGATTTCTTCCCATATTATCTTATGATTCGCTGTCCTCTGTGATAGTTTTGCCTTTGACCTCCATAAGTTTCTTGTGGTTGATCAAGTCTTTGAATTTTGTTATTTCCACCATGGTTATAGAAATTTCTCTCTCTCTCTCGAATTCTTTGATCACGACTCCCCATAGCTACTAGCTTCTGCTGACTATCACCCATTAACCTCTCTTGTTGCCCTTGCGAGGTGCTTGATAGACGCATTTATGTGTCTATTTTGATCTCGATTTTCTATATTGTTAGGGGAGGGCATCTTCCCAAATTCAAATTAAGTTTTGGCGGGAAATTTTGAGTTTCACGGCAGATATTAGGGTTCAACATTTGAAGGGATTTGAATGAGATTCAATCGTTAAAATCAGTTGGAATGGATTATATTGGGCCTGAAAAACCGAGAAAAGTACAGGTGATCGAATGGACAGAATTGGATTGGATAATTGATGCGAAGTAAACCAGGGGCTGGGACTTTTCTCGGTTTTTCAGGCGAGAGTTTGAATGAGATTTTCACGGGTTTTGGGTTGGTCTAAGCCTGATAAACCATAACAGGGTTAAGTAGAAGGTTCAAGTAAAGAAAGTTAAGTTAAAATAGGAAACGCGTGTGAAGATAAAAAGGAAATAATGATAATCCCCGTGACTTGCTGTGGAGGAAAAGTAGAGGATTTCTCGAGCTTGGGAGAGCCCGTGTTGTATATATAAGGTGCGGGGAGTTTCAAGAGGGTGGGGGGAGTATTTGGGGTCGATACGGAGGATCAGAGAAGTTGCAGAGCTCGATTTGGCAGCAGCAGGTGAAGAAGAAGGAGAAGGGTTGCAGACGACACTACAGAAGTGTCGTTCTCAAGAACCCTAGAACACGAAGAACATAAGACACACACGGAACGGTCGCAGAAAACTATCGCTATTCAACAGCAGAACCTAAGTATCGTTTAAAAGGCAGTCTTATTTATTCTGTAACAGTCTGTTTGTAACGCCTCTTCAGCGTTGCAAACTGCCTGCTTTATTAGTTTTCTCTTGTTTTTCACACCTTTGAGCTATGAACACCTATTCTGAGCACATGAATAACATGAGGAGCTAAACCCCAACACTGGGATGACGGAGGAAGTCATATTTCATGCGTGTGGTAATTATATTTAATTCTTTCATGACTTTTTGCGCGGATTGTTAATTGTTTTATGGTTTTATTGAATGGTTGTGATTTCAATTGATGGGTTATACTTAGGTTAAGTCTTTTGATATCCCATGCTTTAGATATACTGATCGTTGCTTTTCAAAAAATCTACCTTGGCAAAACATAGAGTCAATATTTTATTATTATTTGAGCTATAATTATTTAGAATAAATATATGAATCGCATGAATGAATTTTATGGTGGAATCCGAAGTCCCAGTTCTCTCGATATTTGTGACAAAACTTGTGTATATATTTTAGTTTTAAGTCTGAAATCAAATCTTTACAAGTCTGAGTGAACGACATCTTACTACCACTTTCTACAACGACATAAAAATCACATCAATTTTTGGCGCCGCCGACGCGGACTTGTATTTAGGTTTTAGGTTTTAGAGTTATTTCTATTTTTATTTTTTTTATATTTTTGTTCTCTTTTACGCCTTTGGTATTTTTCGATTCTTTTCAGATTTGGAGCAAAGCTACAAGGAAAGAAAAAGTGCTATAAAAGGAAAGCATCGCCAAAGAAGGAAAGAAAAGAGGAATCTGAAGGGAGTGAAGAAGAAGATTTTGTATATAGTTATTTTGTTTTATTTTTAGAAACTGTAAATAGGGTTGTATTTTTGTAATTTTTCTTTTTCTTTTTGGACACTTTTTGGACTTGGACATTATTTTTAAAACCCTAAGGAAGGGTTAAAAATTAAATATAAATTGTTTGCAGGGAAGGACGACAATTACGATCATCTCGGCCCCTCGGGTTCGTACAACGCGACATAGGAGTCGGTGGCTGAGTCGACTTCAACGGTTCATCGCCCATCTGGTACGGGAGGTAAGACTCTATCCACCCACGAATCCCTCGTCGGTGGGTTTTATTTTGTGTGACAACTCATACCCGGCAATAGAATGTCGAACCCAGTACTACAATAGCGAATACAATGAATATCCGATCGAGTTTCAAAATGGACGTTACTACTTTGACCATAATGTGAATAGTGGTTGGGAACATCAGCCTTTTGAGGGTTATGGTCCATACCATGGTGAGCCCAATTCTTGTCCATACACCCACCGGTCATACGAGCAAAATTCCTCTCTACTAGAGTCCGCACGTAAGTTAGCCGATCGGCACAAAAGATACTTAAGTCGACACGTAGTTCAACGAGAAATGAATAACTTAGTTTTGGACGAAAGCAATGCAATGTGTGAACCTTCTTTCCTAGATAAAATCGAAGTCATGTGAGTCGACTCGAAAAATGTTGTTAGAGGCCCCGGAAAGAACTGCTCAAGATATTCTTAATTTCCAATATAGTGTTTCCAATAGTACCTTTGAAAATGAAGATAGTTATTCACATAATCAAGATGACGAGGTTAGAATTGGTAACACTACTTTAGATGAGGTTCAACCATTTTCATGTTATTATAATGATGATTATGATGAGGATAGTGTTGATGAAGAATTTGAAATAAGTAGGCATAGTGATCAGGAATTTGTTACTCCAATTGAGCTTAACAACGATAATATTATTTCTAGTTCTAATCCAAATAATTTTAATAATTATTCACCTATTCAAAAGGACAAAGATTTGACTAGAGATACCACCGTTTTAGACGATGTAGTTTTTCCTTATGATTTCGAAGCGATTATGGTTTAGAGGAACGGGTATATTTTGAGTCTAGCGATTTAGAAACAACGAGACTTAGAAATAGAAAATGAACTCGTAGAGATGAGTGAGGATGAAACCGACTTAGAAGAATAAATTGACCATTTTCGGGAATCGATGACCTTGAAATTAGGGAAGTTGTGACTAGTCTTTCTAGAGACACTCGAAAACTCTAAGTTTGGGGGTGATTATCATTCTCCATGTGCCTTAACTCTTAGAAAGGTCCCTCACTTGGGACTTGACATATGTGCCTCAACCATTTTAAAAGATTATCTTCATACACGTTTTCTTGAACCTAGTGATGTCCATAAGGAAGTTCAGTTGTTAGAAACCCATCCTCTGGTTGATGTGGTTTATCCTGGCTATGATACCCAGATTGACTTTGTTTTCCCACCAAATATTTTTCAACCGGTGGGAACGTATAAGTTTCGAGATGTGTCAATTATTTAGTTTTGAGACTAAACCTAAGTACTTTAGGAAATTAGTATCGACACATTTTATTATGATTGACCGCCAGTTTCATCGTGGTCAATTGTGTGAGTCAAAACTGATTGACTTTAAGGATCCGCAATTATTCAGGTTATTATTATGTGCTTCTAAGTTCTTATTGGAGTTTTTACAGACTTTACAATCTGAACCGGATCTTAGCTTTGAGGAATTCCATCACATGAAAATATTTTATTTGGACCAAGTTATAGAACCTGAACCTGAACCACAGCTAAATGTAGTTGTCTTAAACAGGAAACTAGACAAGGGTGTGCTTTATTTGGCATGTTGCAGATTCCTTTTACTTGTGATAGCTCTATTTGGTTTTGATGACCCAGAAATTTCGGCTATTACTTTATGATTCTATGAGGTGACTAATCCTTTGTTAGTCCTGGGTGAAGACGTTAAACTTAGCACTTCTTGGGAGGTAACCCAACATTCATGCGACACGGTAATATCTTTCCTTAACTCTTTTACTTCAAATGGTAACAGTTTCTCCTTGTTCATGCTTTTAATTTTATCTTTAGAACATTGAGGACAATGTTAGATTTAAGTTTGGGGGTATGGGATAAACTTTTTAGTTGCATTAATAAACTCCAGAGCCTAGAAATTTATGTTTATTAAGGATGGCACTAACCAATCTAAGTGGATGGAAGCATTTTGGTTGTAGGAGTTGAGGAACCAATCTAATTAGATGGAAACATCTAAAGAGTCTATTCACAAAGCACAGAGCTCAGGTGTTAGAATTAAAGAAAAAACATGGTAGTTTCGCCATATCTCGTTGAATCCTTTTCACTCTATTTTTATTTTATTTTATTTTCTTTAAAATATGTTTGTCTAAGTGATTAGGTGGGGCTCACGATTCAAGTTGTTACCACTGCTAGGGTGAAATAGAGTGATTGAGATACAAAAAAAGAAAAAATAAAAAAATTGAGACCGAACCATCGGACAAACGGAATAAAGTATTCAATAAAGTCGACCACTGGAACCCTTGTATATGCCAGTTGTGTTGACCTAGAGTTAGGATTATCGACCACTGGTACCCTTGTATATATGCCAGTGCGTTGATATTAGTCTAGACCAATATCTCAGTCCATTAGGATAGGTTCATTTTAGCAGTGGCCTTCAAACAGATATGAGAAACACTGTTCACCTTAGTCAACATCAAAACCATCTATGTTTTTCTCTATATCCATCTCTTAATCTATCCATGTGATTGGTTGACTCACGGTTATGATGTCCGAAACTATATGAGTAGAGCTCGTGACTTATATATGAATTTTAGTATGCTTGAGTGCAAACTCGTGTACATCAATTGGAATTTCGCATCGGGTACTTCCTCCCGTAGTCACTAAGTATGCCAACCAAGGAGATTCTTTAGTGCCTTCCAAGGTTCTGCGTAGATAACTAGGGTCTGGAGTGTAAAGGTTTTGTGGGTATATCTCTTATAAACCCTCCCGAGACTATAACTCGGCCACTAGGGCCACCTAGGGGTTTAAAGGCTTATTGCATACGCTAAATGCAATCGACGATGCCTGCGACAGTGAGTTAGGATTTTATTTTGTAGATTTGATTTGCTCGGGACTAGCAAATAATAAGTTTGGGGGTATTTGATAGACGCATTTATGTGTCTATTTTGATCTCGATTTTCTATATTGTTAGTACCCATTTTTGTATTTATTTTGGCATTTTATGTTTTTGTAGGTGTTTTTGGAGAAATAAGATTTTGCGGCGAAATTGGCTCGAAAAGTGGTTTTTGCACCCCGGGAGAAATTACAAAAAAAAAACCCAGAAATGCGTTATTGGCACCCGGGGAAAGTTATAAAGGCACCCAAGGTTTTGGTTATTTTCACCCCAAAATTACTATTTCCGCGCCTCAGTAGGAGCGAGAATCTCGCAACAACTATGTGCTAGCGAAATTGTGACTAATAAGAATTCGTGAAGACTTCGCAGAGTACTTAAAGAATGACGTAGCAGATGACATCAACATAATTCATGAGGAAAGTGTGAGTAACTTGCGAAATTATAGAGTGAACCTGCGAGAAGGTGACAAGAGCTTGCGAGTATATGAGCTGTATGAGAGCTGTCATCCACTATGTAAACACTATATAAAGAGGAGAGCAGGAGAGAGAAAGGGGAAGATAATTTTGGGTAAGAGAGAGAGAGATATATTATTTTTCAGAGAGAGATATTTTTAAAGAGAGAAAAACTTTATTTTCTTTATCATCTTCTTCCCCCAAAATTAAATCTAGAGCTCTACAAAATATCCATTAATGGAGATTGTAAATATAATTCTTATGTAACTTCAACAATTATAGTGAAGAATCATGGATGTAGATCACATTGATCGAACCATGTAAAAAATACTTGTGTCAATTTATATTTCTAGTACTTATATTTGAAATTTAGGTGATTAATAAGATTTAGATCTACAAAATATTATAGGGGGTGTGTTGTAGGAAATCCTGCAACTACATTTTTAGCGCTAGAAATGGGAGAGAGTAATGGATTTTGTCCTTCACCCAGAACTTGTTGGATCAAGAAATTTCCATGAAAATTAGTTACTGTTCATACTTTTTATTTAGATCTGTAAAGTTTAGGTTCAAAAATGGAAATTTTATGGAAGAAGTTACACTTTCAGGGAGTAAACATCATCAACAATTTAAAGACATGAAATGAAGAAGAAAAAAAAAATTAGTTGTTGTGGTGAAATTCGGGGAAGAAAACTAAAGTTTCAATGGAAAATTTTCATGTTCAGGAGAAGAAGGCAAATGTGAAAGAAATTAAGGAAAGACGAAGAGAAGATAAGAGGCAGACGCTACAATTCTTATCACAAACAGAAATTCGCAAAGATGGTTTGAGTTGGAGCGAATAAGCAAGAGGTCACGGGTTCGAATTCGCAGAGACACATATTTTTCATTTTATTCTCATCTTCAGTGGCGAATAAGAGAATAAGGAAAAAAGTTATGAGTTAATTTCGCAGAGAAGTTCTTGAACAGTTGGTCCAGATAACAACATGTGTGTTTGACGTCGCAAGTTCGAATTCGCCTGCGAGCATAATTTTCTTCTTTTTACAGAGGCGAAAAAATGGATAATTTCGCAAGGTTGTTTCATTATTTCGCAAACAAGAGGCAGCACAGTTGGTTATCTGCGAAGTTAATGAGTTCATGGTCGCAAGTTCAAATCCCAACGAACGTGTATTTTTCGCATGGATTTTTCGCAAGAGTATTTCGCAAGAAGAAAGTAGGTGATTATTTCGCAGAAACACTTCGCAGAGACAGGGCTAGCACAGTTGGTCAAGAGACATGAATGCAAGCAGCAGGTCGCAGGATCAATTCTTGCTTCTCGCACATTTATTTTTGTTATGCGAAATTTCGCACGGACTTTGATTATTTCGCAAAGAAGAAAGTTGATGATTGTCTCGCAAATTAATTTCGCAAGAGAGGGTTAGAATAATTGGTATGGTGCGAGAATATCCAAGAAGCAGGTCATGGGTTCAAGTCTCACTTCTTACACTTCTTTTTGTTGTACGAAGTTTATACATTTCAAGGCATTTATTCACTTCTTTGACCACAACAACGACTCACATAAAAGCTAAGTACCACTTTCCTTGAACATTTTACTTTTGACGAAAATAAAGATTTTGATTTGATTTACAAAAGGCGAGATAATCGCAGAATTACAGAAATTTCAGAATTACAAAGATTCCACAATTACAAAAGAAACCGAGAAAAATCTCGCACAGATCAATTTATATATTTCTCTTGAAGATTTGCTTTGTCTAAAATGATATGATATTCAACATGGAGAGTAGTAGCGGGCAAACCTTTATGGCGTACACCTTAGTTCGCGAATTTACCCTATGATTTCGCAAGAGGCAATGTACCTAAAGTGCGTCATATAAGGGGGTACCTATTAGGATCATTTCCATGAAATATATTTGTCAAATGAGACGAAATAAGTCGTACAAAGGAAATCAAAACAAAGAAAAACGATTTGAACTTGCAATTAAATGAATATTTTTGATAAAAGAAATGTTGAATACTAATCTAAATTCTTATTTGCATTACAGCATAGCATGAGGCAAAGAACATGGAGCGAGAGTTTCGCATGATGGATTCGCAATATTTCTTATATTTAGAGGATTAAGTACTTCTTATACTTCTTCAACAATACTTCATATATACTTCTTAAAACTTCTGAACTTAGCAAAAGAATAGAGGCAAGTACGTACTTTTCAAGTCCAGTATTCTTTCGCTCGTTCCTTCATCAACAAAGATCAAAGACTACTACAACAACGGATTTTTTCTTAAAGATCGCTCTTCAAGCAATATTCAAGAAAAAAGAGGCAAAATGTAGGAGCGAGAATCTCATAACAACTATGTGCTAGCGAAATTGTGACTAATAAGAATTCGCGAAGACTTCGCAGTACTTAAAGAATGACGTAGCGGATGACATCAGCATAATTCGTGAGGAAAGTGTGAGTAACTTGCGAAATTATAGAGTGAACTGCGAGAAGGTGACAAGAGCTTGCGAGTATATGAGCTGTATGTGAGCTGTCATCCACTATGTAAACACTATATAAAGAGGAGAGCAGGAGAGAGAAAGGGGAGGATAATTTTGGGTAAGAGAGAGAGAGAGAGAGAGAGAGGTATTATTTTTCAGAGAGAGATATTTTTAAAGAGAGAAAAACTTTATTTTCTTTATCATCTTCTTCCCCCAAAATTAAATCTAGAGCTCTACAAAATATCCATTAATGGAGATTGTAAATGTAATTCTTATGTAACTTCAACAATCATAGTGAAGAATCATGGATGTAGATCACATTGATCGAACCATGTAAAAAATCCTTGTGTCAATTTATATTTCTAGTACTTATATTTGAAATTTAGGTGATTAATAAGATTTAGATCTACAAAATATTATAGGGGGTGTGTTGTAGGAAATCCTGCAACTACAGCCCCAGTTGCTAAAGGGAGACAAGCCACGGATAAGGGGAGGTCATCTTCCCAAATTCAAATTAAGTTTTGGCGGGAAATTTTGAGTTTCACGGCAGATATTAGGGTTCAAAATTTGAAGGGATTTGAATGAGATTCAATCGTTAAAATTATTTGGAATGGATTATATTGGGCCGAAAAATGTTAGTAGGTGATCGAATGGACCGAATTGGATTGGATAATTGATCCGAAGTAAAACAGGGGTTGGGACTTTTCTCGGTTTTTCAGGCGAGAGTTTGAATGAGATTTTCACGGGTTTTGGGTTGGTCTAAGCCTGTTAAACCATAACAGGGTTCGTAGAAGGTTCAAGTAAAGAAAGTTCTGGTTAAAATAGGAAACGCGTGTGAAGATAAAAAGGAAATAAAGATAATCCCCGTGACTTGCCGTGGAGGAAAAATAGAGGATTTCTCGATCTTGGGAGAGCCCGTGTTGTATATATAAGGTGCGGGGAGTTTAAAGAGGGTAGAGGGAGTATTTGGGGTCGATACGGAGGATCAGAGAAGTTGCAGAGCTCGATTTGGCAGCAGCAGGTGAAGAAGAAGGAGAAGGGTTGCAGACGACACTACAGAAGTGTCGTTCTCAAGAACCCTAGAACACGAAGAACATAAGATGCACACTAACAGTCGCGAGAAAACTATCGCTATTCAACGACGGAGAACCTAAGTATCGTTTAAAAGGCGGTCTTATTTATTACAGAACGATCTGTTTGTAACGCCTCTTCAGCGTTGCAAACTGCCTGCTTTATTAGTTTTCTCTTGTTTTTCACACCCTTGAGCTATGAACACCTATTTTGAGCACATGAATAACATGAGGAGCTAAACCCCAACACTGGGATGACGGGGGAAGTCATATTTCATGCGTGTGGTAATTATATTTAATTCTTTCATGACTTTTTACGTGGATTGTTAATTGTTTTATGGTTTTTATTGAAGGGTTGTGATTTCAATTGATGGGTTATACTTAGGTTAAGTCTTTTGATATCCCATGATTTAGATATACAGTCGTTGCTTTTCAAAAATCTACCTTGGCAAAACATAGAGTCAATATTTTATTATTATTTGAGCTATAATTATCTAGAATAAATATATGAATCGCATGAATGAATTTTATGGTGGAATCCGAAGTCCCAGTTCTCTCGATATTTGTTACAAAACTTGTGTATATATTTTAGTTTTAAGTCTGAAATCAAATCTTTACAAGTCTGAGTGAACGACATCTTACTACCACTTTCTACAACAACATAAAAATCACATCAGTGCTCGCCACTGTATTTATCAACTTAGGTAACAAGCTTGTATTCGCTGCTTTTGAACTTGTGTTCGCAACTGGGAATGATTCTATCTCATTTTGTTTTTCCTCAAGAGCAATATATTCCTCCCGAAATTCTCGCAACTCGCCATTGTGATTGTATTCTTGATTAAAAATTTGAATGTACAAACAGATTGGTTGCGAACATAGCGTTAATGAATGATAGAATGAGATATCTCTCATCCACTCGACCAGCCATATCACTTCATATTGTCTTCCACCTCATGGTTAGATGCTTTAAACTTTCGCCAATCCTTTGCTTTAACCCAAATACATCTTCAATGCCAGGTCGCGAGGAATTGTTACTTTTATACGCCCCTAAGAACGTAGTCTGCAAATGGTTGAAATATGTTTTGGTATTCTTGGGTAAACCTTCAAACCACTTTAAGGCTTCTCCCGTTAAACTTGATGCAAAATATTTGCACAACCCAGTATCATGATTTTCCCATTGTAACATACATCTCACATAAGCTTTGATGTGTCGAATGACACAAGTTGTTCCGTCAAAAATGCTAGTTAGTGATAGGTGTAGAATACACCGTATTTACTATCTAGTAGTTTATGCTTTCTTTGCTATTTTTCGTGTAAATTATGTATTTTACGCTTGTTTTGAGTTTTGTAGCTACTTTGGAGTCGCACGGAGGAAAAGAAGAAGAAACCACCTAATTTGAGCCAAAAGGGCAAAAAGGTCATTTTACAGGTAATTGATATATGGAGCTCAGTTAATGTTAAGGGGTAACCCTTTTGGGAAGTTTTACAGACAGACTAATCAAGGTTAAGGGGCTGCCATCCGGCTAGCCCTTATCGAACTAACCACTTATTAAGGCACCCAAACTGGGGTGGTTCTTATGTGGGCGTTTTAATCTTGTTCGACTCCTTACCTAAAGAGAGTTTTCTCTCATTTTTGTCTACACTGCAGGAAAGAGATTTTTGCAAGCAACGATGTTTCTTCTGCTCTGTCCGATTCGAGAAATCCGTGATCGATTCGTTGGATTCGAGATGTTGATATTGATCTCGAGATCGATCGAGAGAGATAAGGGTTCGATCTTTGTTGCAATTGATGCAAATGGGTGATGAATTGAGAGAACAGATCGATTGGAAGAAAGAAGTCTCGGGAGAAGCGAAGGATGGTTTCGATTTGTGTATGGTCTCAGAATGGATCAATCTTTGTTGAGTGAAACAGGAGTTGGGTATGGTTCATCAAAGAAGATTGTCATTTGCTCATTAAAAAGGGGATCGAGAGAATCAAGACAAGGTCGAGATGGTAAAGAACGATCATTTGTAATGAATTGGAAGAACGGATGGGTGGTGGTTGTTGAGTTCAAAGGAATCGGGGTTTTTGAATGGGTCATTCTGCTTTCGAATTGTTGGTTGGAATCCAGAGAAAGTGCAGATCGAGATGAGTATGAGACTGTAGAAGAATAAGACTTGTTGTTGCTGTGATTTTGGGTAAATGAGCTCAATCGAATGTGTGTTGAATGGAGATGGTATGCAGTCAGATTGTGAAGCTCCGGTGACAGAGAAGAATAGTTGTTGGTGGCGTTCGAATGAAGATTGGAACTATGAATGTTTAAACCACTTAGATGAATGTTAGGCGTGCAGGAATTGAAGAAATTGAGGCCTGAATTCGGCCGGGAAATGTTGTAGAAACAAAGTAAGCTCGTTGATTTTTTCATCTCGCCGAGTTAACTCGGTGCGGCGGACATCGGTCCCAACTCAGTTGAGTAAGACCATTCAGCCAATTCAAGGTCGACTCGTTCTTGATTCGTGGGCGACTCGGATGATCGACACAAACTTATCCCTTGACCTTTGACTAACAGTTGACTGACGGTTGACCTGTTTGACCGTTAGTCCTAACGGTGGACTGACGGAATATTCCGTCGAATATTCCCTTGACTGAGAAATTCTCAGGTGGCCGGCGGCGACTTATTCCGGCCGGATTCCGGCCACAATCCCAGTTTTCCGACGACCAAAATTCAGAATTTTCTATGGACTTCTCTCATGGGTGTGAAGACTTGGGCTAGGAATTGGATGGAGAATTGGACTCAAATTTGGAAAGAGAAGGTGGAAGAGTTGAGAAAAGCTTGGAATTGGAAATTGAATTGCTAAAGGAAAAGGATTCTATTCCTTGGAAGATTTGGAGAATGTTGAAGCCTATAAATAGAGAAGTTTTCTACAACTTCTAAACACATCTCTACACATCTTTTTACACACCTCTCTACACACAATTCTTTTCTTTTCTTATTCTTTGTGTGAACTCTTTAACATGAGTAGCTAATTTTATTGATTGAGGATGAATTCCTAGTTCTTAACATGATTTGAGTTTTTGTTTTCAATTCTATCTTGAGACTTTTCACATGATTATCGATTGTTTTTACTAATAGGAATGATCTTAATGACATTCATGATTGATTGATAGATTGTTTGGAGTGCACGCTAAATTGATTTGTCAATTGATCTATATCTAGTATAAGTTAGGGAATACGTAATCGTTCTCGAAACTTTACACAAGTAGAAAACACGAGACCTTGCGGAGGGATTCCGTGGAGCAATTGTGTGTAGAAACAACGCTAGAAAGTGGACCAAGCGAACCCGAGTTTAACTACTAGTACTAAACCTAAATTCATAAATCTTAATGCATTATGGGAATTACATCTTGTAAGCGAACCTCGGGGTGGTTCTTTTGAATAGAATCGATAACTAAGCGGACACTGTTACTCGGTGAAATTAGGGATTTTGGGGCTAGCTAAGCGGACCTGCTATCCTACGGTTGGTGATAATCTGTGACTAATAACAAGTAGAAAAGAACATAACTTGATTCATTGTTTAAGTAACGAAGAAGGATTCCTTGATCTTGTCTCTCTTATTGCTTTCAACTTTATCTTTTAATTGCTTTGCTTATGTTCTTTTGCTTTTTACACCCCCCTTTTGTGACAATTTTTACAACTAGAATCTCTTGCTCCTCGTGGGATCGAACTTGACTTCCATTATATTATTTTTAATTGAGTGGAAATATTAACAAGTAGAAAAGAACATAACTTGATTCATTGTTTCGTAACGAAGAAGGATTCCTTGATCTTGTCTCTCTTATTGCTTTCAACTTTATCTTTTAATTGCTTTGCTTATTTTCTTTTTGCTTTTTACACCCCCCTTTTGTGACAATTTTTACAACTAGAATCTCTTGCTCCTCGTGGGATCGAACTTGACTTCCATTATATTATTTTTAATTGAGTGGAAATATTAATTAATTTGATTGCACCTACGACACGCATCAGTTAGCACTGGTAGATTGCACTTTGGGGGTATTCCTCCTAATTGTACTTCTTGTGTAAATGGAGTCTTCGCAACTTCTTCTATGGCTTCATCCATTTTTCTCCCGCCTCCTTCTTTTCGTTATTTAACATTCCTCTCATCTCCGCCAATTCTTTCAGAATTTGTTCATTTACACCGGGATTTTGGTCCATTGGCCTCTTTAACTCTTTTTCTCTTCTTCTTCGCTCATGTACATCTTTTCCTGCGAAATCTTGCGCTTCTTCCTCGTTTATCCTCTCCTTGTATTTTTAAAGTGGTCTTCCTTTTCATGAATTCGCACATGATTATGTCTCTCATTTTCTTCTCTGCAATTTTGCTCATTCCTCCTCAATTCTTTTTATCGTTTTTCAACTCTCCTCTGTATTGTATCATAATCTTCATTGATATTACCATTATTGCGATTTTGCTCACGCCTTCTTTCTCGATTGTCATGATTGTTCTGGAGAACTGCCTCTAGGAGCTCTTTTTCCTCAATTTCTGCTCTCAGCCTCTCTCTTTCACAAGCTAGACGTGCTTGTTCAATATAATGTCTCTCTATTTCTTCTTCAATTATTTGATGATTCCTTTGAACATCTCTTCCCTGTAATATTCTCCTTCCTTCTTCCTGATTTTCTTCACCATCTTGATTACTTCGCTCTTGATGTTGCCCATTCCCATGATTTCTATCGTTTTGTCCATTTTGGAGAGTTTCGCCATGTGGGATATAACGATCTTCAATCATTTCTCTTCTTTCGCGGTATTCTCCGTCTAGATTTTGTATTTCCCCTCGAGTATCTCCATTAACATTTACTACAGGCGAATTTCGCCTTATTTCTCCCCTAGTTGACCTTGAACTTGACCTTGTAGTGCTTCTTGACCTTCTATTCTGTAATCTCATGTTTTCCATCCTCAATTCATGATTTTGTCTTGTCAAATTTGCACGTTCTTCTGATTATAATCTCCTCTCCTTGTGTATTCTTTGCCTCAATGCCTCTAACGCTTCGATCTCTTTATTTCTATGAATTACTCCTCCAATCATTTCTTGGTCTCTCTCCTCCCGTCCATTGCTTCGCTGCTCTTCTTCCACTTCATCTACGGAATTTGATCGCCAAGTATGCACACTTACTCTGTCATAATCTATAGTTCTATTTTGTGCTGGTGTACATTGAATTGGTTGTTGAATTTGATTTTCTTCATCATTTGTCACATCCATCCTTGAAGACTCCTCAATTTCATCTCTCCCTATACCAGCAAGCCTCTTACTCCTTCTTACAATTTTGGTTGTTTTGAGTTATTTCTTCTTCTAGCCATTTTTCAATTTTAATGAGTTGTTGAAATTATGTAAAATTCTTTACCTATTACTTCAAATTCCTTCAAATCACAATATCAATCCCCAGTCCCTGTTTCTAGCGCCATTATGTAGTTGCAGGAATTCCTACAATACATCCCTCATAAGAATTCATAATATTCAACACATCTTTAAGATCAACAATCAACCTTTTTATTAATTGATTTAGAAATTTCTTAAGAAGGAAATGAAATCAAGAATATAATTGATACTCTAGACTTTCTCTCTCCTCAAAACTTTCTCTCCACTCTCAAAAGATCTCTCTCTCTCTTAGGCCTACTCGGCCCTTTATATAGGACATTACATAGTGGATGACAGCTAAGCTGTCCTTTATTTTCGGATCTGGCTTGCGACATTCTCGCAAGTATTCAAATGTTAAATCTCGCAACACTCCTAGATCTCGCTAAGGATGATTGTTGTCGTTGTAGCTCCTTGCTTCTTCACATCTTCAAGCATTCGCAATACTTGTAATGTCTCATATCCTAATACTTTCAAGCTAACCTATACAAAGTTTAACTCTAGTACATAATCAAGCGACTCTTAACATGAGTTTTGATTCACTAAAATATGACAACCAAACTTGACATACCAACGCCTGGTGGGTTCAACCGAGCCATGCTCTAACAATCTCCCCCTTTGTCAATTTTAGTGACAAAACTCTTACATCATATGGATAAACAAATTACAATAATTCATTACAATCCGCTTGATTCCCGATTCAATAGCACAGTGAAACTGCTTACATTGAATTCTTGAAAATTTCGTTGTTGACATTATAATAACAAAGCTATTACTCCCCCTAAGGAAGACAGGTAGATATTCAATCCGCGCATCTTTGTTATACCAAACATATGACATGTTACTCCTCCTTAGTCTGTGCTTTCACTCTTTCGTTAGATAAAAACATTGAAGTACCAATGTTCTTTTCCCTAGCGATGCCAATCAATATAAATATCAATGCCAGCATCACCTGTTTACTCCATATATTTCTCCCCCTTTTTGTCACAAAAATGACAAAGAAACGAAAAATAAAGGACAACACGAAAAGAATCTTACAAATCTCAGAATAGACTTGCAGACCTGTAGAGTTAGGCACGAGGGTTCCACACATCATGTTCTGATAACCAATATCAAAACCGAAACTACAAGTAGTCTTATTTTGATATGTTACCAAGGAAACAATTGTCCGAAACAATTTTTCCAATTTAGTTTAGCAGACCAAAAACAACTAAGCATATTAGTCCCTTTGCTAAACCGATTGTTCAAAAAATAACCGCTTAATTCGATAAGACCAAAATAAAGATAAACTCAATTTTTCTCATCAGGTTCTAATTATCCATAAACTTAAACTTTCAATTTTAAACAAGACAAGTACTAGGTTAGTTAACTAGCATTTCTTGTTTAGGCATTCGATTAGACTTGAATAACTGAAACCTTACTTCGATAATTCTAACTAAGATCAGAATTAACTTAGTTTCTTATCCGGAATCGAATTGGACTAAACAACTCATCCCGTACACATATTATTTCGTTAATCCATAAATAATTCATACAAACCAAAATAAATCAACTTGCATAATTATTCACCTCAACCGGAAGCAATTGAAACAACATAGACATTATAAGCACCGTAATTGTACCGTAATTTTGTAAGCCTGAACGATTGATACCATACAAAAGCAAGATAACAATAGTTTTTCTTAACCGGAACCAATTGAATCACACACACATCAATTATACCGAAATTTCGTAAGCCTAAACAATTGATACCACACGATAAAGCAAGATAACAATAGTTTTTCTTAACCGGAACCAATTGAAACACACATCCACACACACACATCATGGAATAAATATCAATTGAACCGAAATTTTGTTAAGCAAAAGCAACAAATATATATAATATAAACTCAGGTTTTTCTTAAACAAAAAAACAATTAACTAACAAGATTGTTACCTCAAATTTCGCATCCACTTCTCCAATATGATTGCATCTTCGTCCAGGGAGAATTGATATCGAAATATCACCACGTTGTCATCCTTATGCGTGAACAAAAGAATAACAACACACCTCATCCTTTACCAGAGAAAGGTTGAAAACCGGTTTTAACAATTGCAAGCAAAAGTTCAAAACCGTCGAAACACATATGCTTTTATGCTAAACCAAAAACGATTCAACATATTGTGACTTTTTCACATATTTTTTCTATTAGAACCCCTCATAATCCTTTGATAAAGCCTACCTACAAGGGCTAGAACTTAATCCCGCTAAATCAAAAAGTCACACAAACCATGAGGGTTCACAATATATGAGATCGAATATTAAGGTAGTAAAACCGAAATCAAACATCCCATAAACATACATAGCAATAAGGTAAAAGAAATTAAGCACAGGCTATTGGTCGGTTGTCAATCCGTCAAATATAATTTCACTTTCTCAATCAACTAGATATAAATATAGTATGCGATAAGAAAGATTTCGTATCCACAGAGAGGCTTTCGTTGTTATAAAATTTCAGTTTCTAAAGTAACCCAGGGTATGTTTGTTGTATCTAAGCAAATAAAACTAATTGAAAGCAAAGTAAATAATTGGAATTATCAATAAGGAGAAGATATTGGTCACGGGATAGTATTATTCACGAACATGTATTTTCATCAATGATTAGAATTGGTATTTTAATCTCGTATTTATTAAAAGTCCTAGGATATCTTGATCGCAAGTATAACCCGTTAATTCCCTGTTTTCATCACAACCACATTAAAAGATGCATATGTGAATTCTTCTAGAAAGCAACCTAAAGTGTAAAAGCACAATTAAGTTTAACTCCTGCAAGCATTAAGTTTTAAGGAATAAGACTCATCAATGCAAACGAATGTGTAAAAGCACTAAACGTTTTAACAAAAGTTATGATTCACTTGTGACTAGTAGGATATATCACTACAAGCACTAACCACAATTATGCTACTTAGAATCAGGGATAAACAACTTTTTCGTATTGAAAACCCTAATATAGCTCTAGAGATGAACGCAAATCGGATTGATTCCGGACTCAACCTAACAAGTATTCAAATCTTATAACACTATTAATTGTGAATCACAAACAATAAATTACTGAGACAAAACTAATTCATTGAATCAAAAGCATGTTGAGAAATCAACTTTTATCCCATAACCAATAAGATGTTTAGCTACTCATAGCTATGGAGTTCATCATAATCAATAATCAATAATAAATAATGAAGAAGAAGAACAAAAGCAAACCCTAGAAGCGTAAACAAAAACGGCTCTGCAAAATTCCAAGAGAAAGATATATATAAGTTGTAGAAGACCTTCCCTTTATAGCTTTTCTCCAACTTCTAAAATTAGGTCTAGTCTTCAAAGTCCATTAGATGAAAATCCACCAAGCCCATAAGAAGGAAAAACCCATGTAGAAAATATGTCCCAAAAGTGGTCGCCGGAAATCTGGTATTGTGGGCGGAACTTGGCCGGAACTTGGCCGGAAAACATCTCAGGTGACCGGCAAAGTCCACCCGGTCACCGGTTCAGCGAGTCAACTCGGGTCAGGAGAGTCGGCTGGGTCAACTCGGGTCAGGCCGACCGAGTCAGTTGTGAGTCAGTTAGCTAAATAGATGAGTCAGGTCTGGCTCATCTGACTCACTTGGGCTAGGCCATTTGCATCAAGTTCGACTTCTGTCTTGCACCATGATTGTGCATCAGTGGGAAAATCCTTGCATAATCCCATCTAAACGACTTCATTCCTCATCGGTGCCACCCTGCAATCTCGGTCACATCAAGCCAACAACGCAAAATAGTTCCGGTTCTCAATCTGCTCCTTCCCTTACAACTCCACCAGAACCACTATTCCACAGCTTCTCATGTTCACCATCTAGCATCATATATTGCAGCTCTAATCAGCTGCGACAGTCCATCAAAACCAGCTTCAAATCTTGAACTCAGCCAGATAACCACCAACACATTATGGCACCATTAGCAGCTTCATTACCAATTCCCTCAGCTCTGGCCATTGTAAACTCAGCTTCAATTCCACAGTTTAATGCATTATCCACCTGCGACACACGCCTTAGACTGCCATCAAATCTGCCTCCTATTGTTATCTTCACTCTGCTGCCATCTATTGTTCCTTGTTCTTCTCCATTTTCTCAGTACTCTCTGTAGCTCTTGAGCTGTAACTGCACTTCCTTGGCTCAAACCATTGCAACCTGAGTTTCACAACTCTGGCCATCAACTCACATTGCTTAATAACCATGATAATCACCACTGCCAGACCTGGTAAGCATTACAGAACCACCATGAGCATAACATGTTCATTCAATCACAAAACTCAGTGCAACACCATGTTCATCAACTCAATTCCTTTTCCACCTGCAATCAATCAACACAATTACCACCACTGCAAATGAGCTTATACAATTCATTGCTCTCTGCAATTTCGGCCCTATATCCCAAAGACATCGGTACCTCCATCTCTATCACCATTGTAATGAAGACCAACACCCGTTCCTCCATAACTCACAACCCGAGCTCACTGGGTCTCTCATCACCGACTTCACCTCTTCTTGCAGTCCTTGCATCACAACAACTACGGGATTTAACCATCTCGAATTTGCATCCACCAATTCAACCAACAAACTACTTCTTGTGAGCAACTTCAATTCAATCCACCAGAGCCATATAAACCCTGGTTCATTCTTCCATGGCTGAAAAATCGAACCATCTTGAGATAAACCCATCTCAGATAATCCATCAAAACCCATTCTGCTACTGCAATTTCTGGATCAAACCCCAATCTTCATTTTCATCTCAGATTCAACCTCCAATCTTCCACTGAGTTCCCGATCTGACTCATATACGTCAATAGCAGAAATTCATCATCACTCTTCTCGATTCACAATCATTCTCGAGCAACACAGGTACCCTCTTTCTTCGTCTGGATCTGAATCCCATTTCCTGAGCATCAACAGCACCATTAACGGAATCAGCTTCGAATGATAAAACACAGGTTAATCAAATTTCCATCTGCTTCTCTCGATCTGCAATTCATGGCATCATCAAAACCCTACTTTAATTTAGTCATCCTCAGTTCCTTCCACGCACTAATTTTCCATTTTTCCCCGGTTTCATAAGCAGCAGCCCTCTCACTTTCAGGCAAAATAGAAATGATAATGATTGAGAAATAAATTCTCGGTTTAGGGTTATAGAAGTAGGTTATATTTGATGTCTGGTCACCTTGATAAGGGCTACACAACTAGCAGCCCCCCTAACCATTCTTTGGTTGTCTTTTAATACTCCTCCCAAATAGGGTTGCCCCTTAAGCTTGACTAGGCTCCAGATAGCACATGCACTGTGAAATGACACTCTTGCCCTTCTTGCTCAAATAAAGTGATTTCTTCTTCTTTTCCTCCGTGTAACTCCAGAGTACCTAATAACTCAAAAACACACGTAAAGTACATAATTCACAAGAAAAATAGCAAAGAAAGCGTAACTACTGGATATTAAATACGGTGTATTCTACACCTATCAGATTCCCCCACACTTAGACTTTGCTAGTCCTCGAGCAAATCAAACAAAACAATAAAATACAACAACTCCGTGTCGTCGAGGCTACGGTCACTTTTAGCACAAATAACAAGCCTTTAAACCCCTAGGTGTCCCTAGTGGACGAGTTATAGTCTCGTGAGGGTTTAATAGAGATATACCCACAAAACCTATTTTTCCAACTTACTAGTTCTCCGTAATGATAGTATCCAACGCGCTAAGAAGACATAGAGATTCTTCACACTAGTCATAAGAAGTTAGACACATAAATGAACACAATCTCATTCTTAAAAGTTGAGAGAGAGATAACCATCCCTTCTCGACATAAATTCGGGTTCGGAGTGATCAAAAGTCTCGACTCGCCTCACAAGAAAAGGGTTTTATGATATTGCACTCAATAATAAACGGCTCTTTATGGGTCACACATGTGTCCGAGGTTGGAATGAAGAGAATCTGCGACACGTTGAATGGTAGGAAGGTAAAAACCCTCCGAAATATTTTGAAAACCCACATCATTTTTCTGACGATCTCTTCGAAAGGAAATCAACCATTTAACGAAGGTGGGAATATGCTTACTTACCGTGTGTCCGTTCGGCGTGCAGCTAGCACCACTCTCACAAACATCCATAGAAACGTCTTCGGTCTTCTATCGGTGTCTTTCATCTTCGTCTTCGGTCTTCAACTCTTGATGATAACTCTCGAACTTCGTAGAATCTTGACAATATGATTCTTTCCCTCAAATTCCTTGTCGCATGAAACTTCATTATAGATATTCCTTCTTTCCATAGGCTTTATTGAAAGAATACAAAAATAAAAACAAACTATACAAACCCTATTTTTTTATTTTTTATTTTTATCATTTTTTTTTTTTTTCATTTTTTTTTTTTTTTTTTTTAAATAGAATAAATACAAAATAAAAATAAAATAAAACAAAATAATAAAAACTATTAACAAACCTAAACATTTTCTCTTGTCTCTTTTTTTTTTTTTTATTATTATTATAAAAGAGTGCCTTTAGCGGCTTTTATATATAAGAGTTATTTACACATGAATGGGTGGAAGACGGGCGACAATCTGCGCGCCAACACCCTTTTGGATAGCCAAACCTATCCTATGGAAAAGCAAACCACCTACTTTGTTGTTAGCATCGTAGTTGGTCAAACAATTCTTCAATCTCTTTAACAGGTAAACAAAGTCCTCTCCAAGTTCACCTAAAGTAGTAAAAGCTAAGGCACAAAAACGGTACCCTTGAGACGCACACTTGTCCAAATATTTATGACACTTACGAGTAGCTGCTGCGGAGATAGCGTGACACAGTGTGAAAGCTATGCGAATCATTCCACTCGAGAAAGGTGAAATTCCAGTCACATCAAAGCGAGTGTCTGTCCGTTTTTCCCAATTGTAGATGAGGATGTCGGCGAGGCTTGAGAGCATTGTTGTTGTCGGACAAAAGCCCAAAGCTACCTCCTTCCCGCCGCGACACCGATCCGTAACAAATATCCATGACAATATCTCTCACCACATTATCATTGAAACTTTATACCAACCTCACTTGCACAATGGAGAGCATGATCCCCATAAACATCCATATCCCGTCCACAACATGAGCATTTTCCATCAACAGGAAATAAAGGAATACCAAGTCTGTACTGAGCAACGGCACGGCCCGCGTGGACCAAGAGATTGGCCAAGGCACGGAATGGGAATCGCTTTGAAAGTCCGAGTGCATGATCCAACCTATTACTTTGCCACAAAATCGCATCTCTTCTTTGTCAAAGTAAACTTGAGGCTGAGTAAATCCCTCCTAACAACATCGAAATCTTTGTGTTGCCAAAGCTTTCATGGGATGTGGGGCAACGGATTTGAGTGTTGAAAGAGGAGAGACCGCAAACTGCATGTTTTTATTGAGAGCATACTGGTAGTTATGGCTTGTCCCTGAAATGTCAATGGAGTTAAGGATAGTATACTGCAAATGATGTGTTTGAATTTGTGATGCAAGGTAACAGAAATGGCTGGTATCAGACATAGTATAGACCCCAAATCCTCCGTCTTTAAAAGGAAGTGTAGCAAGTCTTTGCTGAAGAATACCAAAACCGGCTCCATCACCGGTAACTATATCTTTGTAAGTATCCCATCGATTCTGATCGTAATGTTAAAACAATGAGGTAAGACTTGAGGTTAGTAGTGCGAAGGCCGAAATATAATTTTGAGACACCGGAAACGGTTGCGAAGTAACAAAAGTTCACTCTGTGGGTCCTTCAAGCTGTTTCTACGAGTTCATTAGAAGGACCCGATTCTATCGGCTGAACTTGACCATATCACTACAAAATTGGCTGTCAAGGCTAACAGGCCCTCCAAGAAGAAAGTAAAATACAAATAAACTAAAAAATAAAAATGTAAGTACAATGCCATGGTGTAAGTACTTTACCGCTTGAATCTTCACAACTTATATGTCTTGATATCATAGACTTCTCGAATTCTCATCCTTTATAATTTCCACTCTTGTATAATAGTCTTCAACTTATAAAAATTCTGCTCCCTGTTTTGTTGCTTTACTCAAATCTGAAATCTGCCCATTTTATGCCGTTGCTTGTAAACCTCGAACGTGTTCAACTTTCCTTCGAATTTGTGATGCTCCTCTTGTTGATGATGATGGTGTTTCTATGGACCTGTTGGTGTAGAGAGAGATAAGGTGGATGGTGCTAACTGCGAACAAGATCACAAGTGGTATGTAAGTTAGCAATTCGATGTCACCAACATGGTTGATAAAAATAGCACTCAAGAGATCAAAATAGTGCTTCTATGGTGGGAGATTGGACAGCTCACCATTCTGCCCGGAATTTACGTACGGTGACACATACTCTAAAAGCACAAATTTAGACAGGTACAAAGAATTGAAGGTTGGTGCCTCACATTATGTAACTTGGGTAGTCTCCACTATAGGGGATCACTATTCTAATACCGAATTCAGTCTGCACCTTATTTGCCAGCAGGCATGGTTAAATCCAACTTTAACTCTCATACAATTAAGAAACCCGATCATGTTCTCTGTCATCTCTAAGTTCAGTCACTATTGTGAGATTCTCGATGTAATCTTAGCGACATGTATACTATGTGACTCTAAACTAACTACAAGCTGGAGGTTTCTTATTCACTAGTTCACAAAGTTGAAAAATTGCAAAAATTTACAACATAAACCACTCCCCCACACTTAAACTTTACATTGTCCTCAATGTAAATTGAATCGTCCAAAGTAAGTTAAGGTGGGAAATCCTAATAAGAAAGCAGCAAAAACAAGACAAGAAAAACTAAAAACAAGAAAAGAAATACTCATCCTTTGGGTTGCCTCCCAATTAGCGCTTGGTTTAAAGTCGTCAGCCCGACTATCTCTTTGCTTTCTATGACTCCTCCAGAGGGAGTACATCCACAAAGTTAACTCCTTCCACAACTTCGGAAGTGAAATTCTCATAATATGGTTTCAACCGGTGCCCATTAACTTTAAGTTCTTTCTCTTGTAGCTATGCTACCAATTTCCACTGCACCATGAGAAAACACATTAGTAACAATAAAAGGTCCGATCCATCGTGACCTTAATTTACCGGAAATAATTGCAAGCGAGAATTAAACAAAAGCACTTTCGCCCAATGCAAAATTGTTTTCTAGAAATCATGTTATCATGAAATGCTTTCGTCTTTTCTTTGTAAATCCGTGAACTTTCAAATGCATCATTGCGAAGCTCCTCTAGCTCTTGGAGTTGTAACTTCCTTTGATTTCCGGCCCCATCCATCTCCATGTTGCATTGTTTAATAGCCCAAAACGCCTTATGCTCAATTTCTACGGGTAAGTGACAAGGTTTACCATACACAAGCCTAAAAGGAGACATCCCAATAGGTGTTTTATATGCGGTTCTATACGCCCACAAAGCATCATTAAGTCGCATGCTCCAATCTTTCCTTGTTGGGTTCGCCGTCTTTTCTAGAATGGATTTCACCTCCCGGTTAGACACCTCAGCTTGTCCATTGGTTTGGGGATGATAAGGTGTTGCAATCTTGTGCGACACATTGTACTTCGTCAACAAGCTTTGTAGAATCCTGTTTTTGAAGTGAGAACCCCCATCGCTAATTATGGCTCTTGGAATTACAAACCTTGCAAAAATATTAGCTTGCACAAAATCTGAAACCACTTTAGAATCATTAGTAGGGGTGGCTTTAGCTTCCACCCATTTCGAGACATAATCAACCGCAAGTAAGATATAAAAATTCCCATGGGAGTTGACAAAAGGCCCCATAAAATCAATACCCCATACATCAAAAACTTCATGAATTGAATATAAGTTTGTGGCATTTGATTTAGGACACCTAGATTGCCGGTTCTTTGGCACCTATCACAAGTTGTACAAAATATATGTGCATCCTTAAACAAAGTTGACCAATAAAAACCACTTTCAAATACCTTGTGCGCGGTTCTCTTACTCCCAAAATGTCCTCACTTAAGCATAAGAGTGACAAAAAGACAAGATAGAGTTAAATTCGATTCGGGCATGCACCTTCGTATTACTTGGTCACTACCATGTTTCCATAGGTATGGATCATCCCATATGTATTGGTTCCCTAACCTCTTAAGTTTGTCTCTCTCGGCCACGAGACAAGTTCTTTGGGATTTGTTTAGAAACTAAGTAATTGACAATATCGGCATACCATGGTTCTCCAAAGGCAATTGAGAAAAGTTGCTCATCCAGGAAACTTTCACGCAACGGGATAGTCTCCTTGTCCACAGCAAGTCGGCTCAAATGATCCGCAACGGTGTTCTCAATTCCTTTCTTGTCTTTGATTTCAATATCAAACTCTTGCAAGAGTAATATCCATCGAATGAGCCTCGGTTTCGCCTCTTTCTTTGTAAGCAAGTATCTAAGTGCTGCATGATCAGAAAAGACAACAACTTTTGTACCAATTAGATAAGAGCGAAACTTTTCCAAAGCAAAAACAATAGCTAATAACTCTTTTTCAGTGGTTGTGTAGTTTTGTTGGGCCTCATTTAACGTTCTAGAAGCATAATAGATAGCATGAGGAAGCTTCCCCACACGTTGCCTAAGCACCGCACCAACCGCATAATCACTAGCATCACACATAAGCTAAAGTTTGCTCCGATCCGGTGGTTTAATGATAGGGGCTGAAATCAAAAGTTCTTTCAAACGATTGAATGCCGCCATACATTTCTCATCGAAGTTAAAAACCACATCTTTTTGCAATAAATTACAAAGTGGTGATGCTATCTTGGAAAAGTCCTTGGTGAACCTACGATAAAAACCTGCATGACCAAGAAAAGAACGTATCTCCCTCACCGTAGTGGGAGGGGTTAGAGCACGAATAAGGTCTATCTTATATTTATCGACTTCCAAGCCTTTAGAAGATATTATATGGCCTAAAACTATGCCATGAGTTACCATGAAATGGCACTTCTCCCAATTTAGCACAAGATTTGTTTCAACACATCGTTCAAGGATTAGAGACAAATTGTTCAAGCAAAGGTCAAAAGAATCACCAAAGACACTAAAGTCATCCATGAACACTTCGATTATGTTTTCAACATATTCCGAAAAGATACTCACCATACACCTTTGAAAAGTAGCAGGAGCATTGCACAAGCCAAAAGGCATCCTTCTATAAGCAAAAGTACCGGAAAGGACAAGTGAAAGTGGTTTTCTCTTGGTCCTCCGGTGATATCACAATCTGATTATAACCTGAACAACCATCAAGAAAGCAATAGTAAGAGTGTCCAGCTAAACGTTCAAGCATTTGATCAATAAAAGGTAATGGAAAGTGGTCTTTTCTAGTGGTGGCATTCAATTTTACGTAATCAATACAAACCCTCCAACCGGTTTGCACACGAGTTGGGACAAGTTCATTCTTATCATTCTCCACCACTATCACACCTGATTTCTTTGGTACTACTTGTACCGGGCTTACCCACTTGTTATCGGATATGGGGTAGATAACACCCACTTCCAAAAGCTTGAGTATCTCCTTTTTCACAACTTCCATCATGGGAGGATTCAAACGACGTTGCGCGTCCCTTTTAGGCTTTGCATCATCCTCCAAACAATTTTGTGCATACAAACGGCAGGGCTAATACCCTTGATATCGGCAATTGTCCATCCTATGGCCGTCTTGTACTTTCTTAGCACCCTTAGAAGTTTTTGCTCTTGTAAATCACTAAGCTTGTTAGAAACAATCACCAATAACTCTTCATTATAACCCAAGTACAAGTACTTAAGGTGGTCGGAAGAGGTTTCAATTCTAGAATCGGAGATTTAATAATTGAAGGTACAAGCTTTTCATCACTTTGCATGGTAAATAAATAAAAGAGATATTATGAGTTTTCGGGCATCCTTGTAGTGAGTTAAGATCACCAAGAGCTTCCTTGACTTCATTACCACACTCTACACCATTATCCATGGATGTAGTTAACACGGTTTCCAAAGCATCATCACCGTTTAATTCAAACATTTGTTGTGCCAATGTATCCATCACATCAATGGAGAAACAAGAGTGGACATCGCTAGGATATCTCATCGTCTCGAAAATGTTGAAACGTATTATTTCTCCATCAAACTCCATAGTTAGCGTACCCTTGTCCACATCAATTATGGTTTTCGCCGTTTTCATGAAGGGACGCCCAAGAAGCAATGGAAGAGACGAGTCCGGTGAACCTTCATCCATCTCTAACACACAAAAGTCCGCTGGAAATACAAGTTGATTAACTTCCTGCACAAGAACATCCTCAACAATACCCATTGGGTAGACATTAGAGCGATCGGATAATTGCAATACAATTTCAGCCTTTTTAAGAGGACCAAGATCAAGTGAATTATACATTGACGCGAGGCATAACATTAACGGAAGCACCTAAGTCCAACATAGCTTTGTTAAAAGTTGTGTTACCAATTGTGACGGGTGATAGGTGTAGAATACGCCGTATTTACTATATAGAGTTTATGCTTTCTTTGCTATTTTTCGTGTGAATTGTGTATTTTATGTGTACTTTTGAGTTTATAGGTGCAATGGAGTCTTTGGGAGCAAAAGAAGGAGAAAATGTTCATTGGGAGCGAGAACGGAAATATGAAGCTAACGGCGAAAAGCTTGAAGTCAATCCAGATGCGTGCGAGAAAGTTACGAGCGAAACCTATGGATGAGCTTGTCGGATACATGAAACCGACAGGCCATGTTTGAGCTAGTCAGCCCTTAACGGGAACAGCTGGGTGCCTAGAGTCATGACTGGGTAACCCCTTATCTATCTCATTTGAGTGGGATTAGCCACCCCCGTTCCTACACCCTAGATCGAAATCAAGTTCGATTTCATTTCTCAATTAATGTTTTCACCTGAAACTGAGAGAGGGAACTATGGCTGCTATTGATGGTGATAAAAATCGAGGAAGACAGACGATTCTTTGTTACTAAATCGATGAGGAAGGAGATGGTTCTGTGAGGTGGTACTGAAGATGCCACTACTGTTCAATTGATCGGGAGATTATATCAGTGAAGTCGATATATGGGATTGTTGTGGCTCAGAGTTGGTCGATTGATGATGGGTCGTGGTTGAATGAATCCGATGCTGTAAATGATAGAGAGAAAAGGGATCTGTGATGAATGTTGCTTCTGTTGAGGTCAGGATTGAAATCGAGATCGAGAGAATTGAGAGGGTAAAGCAGTTGTGATTGCAGATTTATTGTTTGGAAGTCGAGAAATGGAGGCTGTGCTATTGGTGATGAATGATTCTAGGATCTGAGGCTGATGATGGGTTTTTGAGATCGAGTCGATCGATTCTGAAAGGGGTTTACAGACTGGTGGTTCTATAGCTTAACCCAGATGGTGCAATGCAATGAGAATGAAGTGTAGGTAATGGTGCTGTGACTGGCAGTGAGAATAAATGCCATGAAGGTAGCTGGCATGAAGTGAAGTGATTATGCTGTGTTGCAATGGAGTTGCAAGACCACTGCCCCATGGGAGCTATAATGAAGTTGAGGGAAAACTTCAGTGGTGGATTAAAATTGCGGGTGAAGTTGGAATGATTGATTACTGGGATTGGTCTTTGCTTGCAGGGAGGGACTATTAGACCTGAGGAAATGGTCTTTAGTTAGTTAGTTGGAGTTCTTAAGATGGGTTCATTGATCTTTGTGATTCACCGAAATGGAGTGGTTGCAACTCGGGAGGTGCTGCCCGGGGTTGGATGATGGAGTGAGCTGCGGTTTACGTGAAACTCAACCTGGGGTTGTCTTTGGGTAAATGTAGATGCAAATTAGATGGCCTGATGGTCTGGTGGTGGTCTGAGCTTATTACTTAGATGAGCTGCAGGCAAGGGAAGCAGTGAGCCAGGGAGAGAATGAGGTTGCAAAGCAGATGAAGGAGTCTGAGATGGTCCTGGTGATGCTGAAGTTTCACAGGAACTATTTGAGACAGGATGTTACGGTGGTAGTAGCTGCGGTGGAGTTGTAGTTCAAGAAATTGAATGGGTGCATGGAGCTGCTACCAGGCATGAGTTAGAGCAGGTAATGGCATAGCAGGTGATATTGTGGAGTTGAGCAAGGATTTAGCAGGTCATTGGCCTGTGCTGTGATGGTTCTGGGAGGTGATTGCAGCTCTGATGAAGTAGCAAGTGGAGTTGTTGAGGCGAATTAGAAGCTTCTGGTGTGTTGGAGATGTGACATTGCTAAGTACTGACCGGTGGTGCTCAGGTGGTGTAAAGAAGATACATGAGATTGTGGAGTTTCTTGTTGTGGCTAAATGAATGAATGTGTGTGAAAATCTTTGATGCTTCTTTGTCAAGTTGGTGGTATTGCTGTGGAATTGAGGAAGCTGCAATCAAGGCACGATGGCGCGCAGTGCCGGGTTCTGCGCCGATGGTGCCGAGGCAATGGTGGTGGCGAGGCTAAGATTAAGTGGATTTGCGGTGGTAAAGTGGCGAGTGGAATGGAACTCGGGGAGCTTGCGGTTAAGGGATGAGCCGAGATGTTGGTCATGGATTTTGGGACCGATGTGCAGCTGCAAAGATAATGTTTGAAGTTGTTGGTGCTATGAAAATGGGTCTGATGAGAGCTGTGACTTTGAGTGAGATGAGCTCATTGCAGATGCAGGGCTGGTAAGGCTACAGAATTGAAGCCAAGGAAGACACGAAGTTGAGACATTGCGGTGAATGGTTGCGATTTGCAAGCAATGGAAAGCGAGCCATGAATTGGTATGAGGTAGCTATGACGGTGTTGGTGGTGGCACGATGTTTTGCAAGCAATGGGGCTAGAAATGGAGGTTGTGAGTGTGTATGAATGGCTGCAATGGAGCAAAAATTGAGATTGCGAATTATGTTGCTCGGATGGTGCGGGGAAGTTGCGGCCATCATGGTCAAGCACAATCATTGTGCATCACAAGCATATGGCACATGCAAGGTTGCAATGGCTCTGTGAAGGACCCAGTCGACTCATCCAACTCAGCTGACTCAATGATCGATTCTCTCCACGGCTCGGTCGACCGGGTTAAATCGTTCGACCAGATTGACCAGGCCGTTACGACTCGTTGACCGGTAACCGGGCGGACTTTCATGTCACCGGAGCTGTTCTTAGCGATTTCGGGCCACAATACAAGAATTAGGCGACGATTTTTGGGCCGTATTCTCTACACGGGTTTCTCATGCTTATGGGCTTGGTGGATTCTCACCTAATGGACTTTGAAGACTAGACCTAATTTTAGAAGTTGGAGAAAGCTATAAAAGGGAAGGTCTTCTACAACATATCTCATATCTTTATTCTTGGGAATTTTGGGAGAGCCGTTTTTGTTTACGCTTCTAGGGTTTGGTTTTGTTCTTCTTCTTCCTTGTTTATTATTGAATATTGATGATGATGAACTCCATAGCTATGAGTAGCTAAACATCTTATTGGTTATGGGATAAAAGTTGATTTCTCAACATGCTTTTGATTCAATGAATTAGTTTTGTCTCAGTAATTATTGTTTGTGATTCACAATTAATAGTGTCATAAGATTTGAAAACTTGTTAGGTTGAGTCCGGAATCAATCAGATTTGTGTTCATCTCTAGAGCTATATTAGGGTTTTCAATACGAAAAAGTTGTTTATCACTGATTCTAAGTAGCATAATTGTGGTTAGTGCTTGTAGTGATACATCCTATTAGTCACAAGTGAATCATAACTTTTGTTAAAACGTTTAGTGCTTTTACACATTCGTTTGCATTGATGAGTCTTATTCCATAAATCTTAATGCTTTTAGGGAGTTAAACTTAATTGTGCTTTTACACTTTAGGTTGCTTTCGACGAAGAATTCACATATGCATCTTTTAATGTGGTTTGTGATGAAAACGAGGGAATTAACGGGTTATACTTGCGATCAAGATATCCTAGGACTTTTAATAAATACGAGATTAAATACCAATTCTAATCATTGATGAAAATACATGTTTGTGAATGATACTATCCCTTGACCAATATCTTCTCCTTATTGATTTCTCAAATTATTTACTTTGCTTTCAACTATTTTTAATTCTTAAATACAACAAACATACCTTGGGTTACCTTAGAAACTGAAATTTACATAACAACAATTGCCTCTCTGTGGATACGAACTCTTCCTTACCTTGTGCTTCATTTAAATTTAGTGCGTAAGAAAGTGAAATTATTTTTGACGGATTGACACACGATCAAATTTTGGCGCCAGATTCTTGGGAGGCATACGGCTTGTTATTAAGTTTTTAGTTTCTTTTTACAATTTCTGCTTTTATCTTTGCTTTTCGGGTCTTGTCTTGTTTCTCACTTGTTTTGGAGAATTGTTTTGCGGGTGCATAATCTCACAGCTTCTAAGGATTGGAATTATCCAAGGTGCGGGATAGCTACTAGACGCGGCACAATACTCCAACCAAGTAAAGACACAACGGACGAGCACGAGGAGGAAGTAAGAGAAGAGATTTTCAACACAACGTGAAGAAGAAGAAATGGGTGATGCAAATCGTTCACTCAAGGACTTAGCTTCTCATAGGCTTGATACACAACGGGGGTGTATTCAAAAGCGAACTCTACTTTTGAGATAAAGCCGGGGTTTGCTTAGAGAATTACCAAAATTCCATGGCATGGTGAATGAAGATCCTAACAAACATCTTTTGGACTTCCACACCATTGTCACGGCTATGCTTCCGGCAAATGTTGAGGCGGATGGTGCAATGTTGAAGGTTTTACGTTTCTCTTTAATGGATAGTGCTAAGGATTGGTTGTACTATTTACCTCCCGGAAGTGTCACAACATGGAATGGGTTGAAGAAACTCTTTTGGAGAGATATTTTCCTGTATCCAAGGCTACTCAAATTCGCAAAGAAATTTGTGGGATGAAGCAAAACGTGGGAGAATCCTTATATGAATGTTGGGAACGGTACAAGAGATTGGTTGCAAGCTGCCCTCACCACCAATTTAGTGATGCTATGATCATCCAATACTTCTATGAAGGACTCAATCAAGTGATAGGAATCTTATTGACGCTGCGGGTGGTGGTGCACTAGTTAGCAAGGCAGTGGCACAAGCTAGAGTTGATTGAAAACATGGCGTGAACTCACAACAATTTACGAGTCGTGGTTCGGATGTGATTCTTAGAAGGGTGAATGAAGTGAGCGAGGTGGAGGATCTTCGTCAACAATTGGGTAACATGTCGGAAATGATGCAACAAGTTGCAGCCGCGGTGATACCAAGTTCCTCTCACTCTTATGAGGACGAGCAAGCTAATGCGATCTTTCCAAATCAACAAAGACGGTATGATCCCTACTCAAACACTTACAATCCGGGATGGAGAGATCACCCCAATTTTAGCTATGCCAACAAGCAAGGAGCGGTTCAACAACCTACTTTCAACTCTTCAAGTGGATTTCAACCTCAACAACAACAATTTCAGCCGAGGCAATAATTTCAGCAACCTCAAGCACAACAATCAATGCAAACTCAAGGTGCTGATATTGATGCAAAGCTTCAAACTTTTATGCAAGGTATTTCTACCATGTTTAAAGAGAGTCAACAAGAGACTAAGAGTGCTATTAAGGAGTTGCAAACACAAATGGGCTCCATGGCTATTGAGTTGAACCAATTGAAGGCGCAAAATAGTGGGAAACTCCCTTCTCAACCTATTAACCCAAAAGAGGGTGTCAATGCTATTACATTGAGGAGCGGTACACAACTTGTGCAACCCGAAATTACTGATTCGGGCAAGGTGGAGACACCAAAGGAACCTATTTTGGAGGAGAGAGTGAGGATTCTCCCCAAACTTCTGAGGTACCTATTCCTAACTCTAAAACTCCGGTTTCTACTTATGTTCCTCCTCTACCTTTTCCTCGCAGATTTGCAAGTTCTAAGAAGGCGGAATTAGAAAAGGAGATTTTAGACGTTCTTAAAAAGATCCATGTGAACATACCGCTCATTGATGCTATCAAGCAAGTTCCAAAGTATGCAAAGGTGTTAAAGGACTTGTGTACCAACAAACAAAGGCTCAAAGGTAATGAAGTGCTTAGTGTGGGGGAGAATGCCTCGGCAATCTTACAACACAAACTCCCACTAAAGTGCAAGGATCCGGGTAGTTTTGACATTCCCGTCACAATTGGTAACAAAACTTTTAACAAAGCTATGTTGGATTTAGGCGCATCCGTTAATGTTATGCCGGCGTCAATGTATAATTCACTTGATCTTGGTCCTCTCAAAAAGGCGGAAATTGTATTGCAATTAGCCGATCGATCTAATGTCTACCCAATGGGTATTGTTGAGGATGTTCTTGTGCAGGTTAATCAACTTGTATTTCAGACTTTTGTGTGTTAGAGATGGATGAAGGTGCACCGGACTCGTCTCTTCCATTGCTTCTTGGGCGTCCTTTCATGAAAGCAGCGAAAACCATAATTGATGTGGATAAGGGAACGCTAACCATGGAATTTGATGGAGAAACAATACGTTTCAACATTTTCGAGACGATGAGATATCCTAGCGATGTCCACTCTTGTTTCTCCATTGATGTTATGGATTCATTGGCACAACAAATGTTTGAATTAAACGGTGATGATGCTTTGGGAACCGTGTTAACTACATCCATAGATAATGGTGTAGAGTGTGGTAATGAAGTCAAGGAAGCTCTTGGTGATCTTAATTCACTCTGAAGAATGCCCGAAAACTCATAATATCTCTTTTATTTCTTTACCATGCAGTGATGAAAAGCTTGTACCTTCAATTGTTAAATCTCCAAAGTTAGAATTGAAACCTCTTCCCGACCACCTTAAGTACTTGTACTTGGGTGATAATGAAGAGTTACCTGTGATTGTTTCTAATAAGCTTAATGATTTACAGGAGCAAAAACTTCTAAGGGTGCTAAGGAAGTACAAGACGGCCATAAGATGGACAATTGCCGATATCAAGGGTATTAGCCTGCCGTTTGTATGCACAAAATTCGTTTGGAGGATGATGCAAAGCCTACTAGGGAAGCGCAACGTCGTTTGAATCCTCCCATGATGGAAGTTGTGAAAAAGGAGATACTCAAGCTTTTGATGGCTATTCAGGTTATAATCAGATTGTGATAGCACCGGGGGACCAAGAGAAAACCACTTTCACTTGTCCTTTCGGTACTTTTGCTTATAGAAGGATGCCTTTTGGCCTATGCAATGCTCCGGCTACTTTTCAAAGGTGTATGGTGAGTATCTTTTCGGAATATGTTGAAAACATAATCGAAGTGTTCATGGATGACTTTAGTGTCTTTGGTGATTCATTTGACCTTTGCTTGAACAACTTGTCTCTAATCCTTGAACGATGTGTTGAAACAAATCTTGTGCTAAATTGGGAGAAGTGCCATTTCATGGTAACTCATGGCATAGTTTTAGGCCATATAATATCTTCTAAAGGTTTGGAAGTCGATAAATCTAAGATAGACCTTATTCGTGCTCTAACCCCTCCCACTACGGTAAGGGAGATACGTTCTTTTCTTGGTCATGCAGGTTTCTATCGTAGGTTCATCAAGGACTTTTCCAAAATAGCATCACCACTTTGTAACTTATTGCAAAAAGATGTGGTTTTTAACTTTGATTTGAAATGTATGGCGTCATTCAATCGTTTGAAAGAACTTTTGATTTCAGCCCCTATCATTAAACCACCGGATTGGAGTAAGCCGTTTGAACTCATGTGTGATGCTAGTGATTATGCGGTTGGTGCGGTGCTTGGGCAACGTGTGGGAGGCTTCCTCATGCTATTTATTATGCTTCTAGAACGTTAAATGAGGCTCAACAAAACTACACAACCACTTTGAAAAGGAGTTATTAGCCATTGTTTTTGCTTTAGAAGTTTCGCTCTTATCTAATTGGTACAAAAGTTGTTGTTTTTTACGATCATGCGGCGCTTAAGTACTTGCTTACAAAGAAAAGAGGCGAAACCGAGGCTCATACGGTGGATTTTACTCTTGCAAGAGTTTGATATTGAAATCAAAGACAAGAAAGGGATTGAGAACACCGTTGCGGATCACTTGAGCCCGGCTTGCTGTGGACAAGGAGACTATCCCGTTGCGTGAAAGTTTCCGGATGAGCAACTTTTCTCGATTTCCTTTGGAGAACCATGGTATGCCGATATTGTGAATTACTTAGTTTCTAAACAAATCCCACGAGAACTTGTCTCGTCTTGAGAGGACAAACTTAAGAGGTTAGGGAACCAATACATATGGGATGATCCTTACTTATGGAAACATGGTAGTGACCAAGTAATACGAAGGTGCGTGCCAGAATCAATTTAACTCTATCTTGTCTTTTTGTCACTCTTATGCTTGCGGAGGACATTTTGGGAGTAAGAGAACCGCGCACAAGGTACTTGAAAGTGGTTTTTATTAGCCAACTTTGTTTAAGGATGCACATATATTTTGTACAACTTTTGATAGGTGTCAAAGAACCGGCAATCTAGGTGCCCGAAATCAAATGCCACAAACTTTTATTCAATTTATTGAAGTTTTTGATGTATGGGGTATTGATTTTATGGGGCCTTTTGTCAACTCCCATGGAAATTTTTATATCTTACTTGCGGTTGATTATGTCTCGAAATGGGTGGAAGCTAAAGCCACCCCTACTAATGATTCTAAAGTTGTTTGATTTCGTGCAAGCTAATATTTTTGCAAGGTTTGGCATTCCAAGGGCGATAATTAGCGATGGGGGTTCTCACTTCAAAAACGAGGTTCTTGCAAAGCTTGTTAAGGAAGTACAATGTGTCGCATAAGATTGCAACACCTTATCATCCCCAAACCAATGGACAAGCCGAGGTGTCTAACCGGAGGTGAAATCAATTCTAGAAAAGACGGTGAATCCAACGAGGAAAGATTGGAGCATGCGACTCAATGATGCTTTGTGGGCGTATAGAACCGCATATAAAACACCTATTGGAATGTCTCCTTTTAGGCTTGTGTATGGTAAACCTTGTCACTTACCCGTGGAAATTGAGCATAAGGCGTTTTGGGCTATTAAGCAATGCAACATGGAGATGGATGGGGCTGGAAAGCAAAGGAAGTTACAACTCCAAGAGCTAGAGGAGCTTCGCAATGATGCATTTGAAAGTTCACGCATTTATAAGGAAAAGACGAAAGCATTCCATGATAACATGATTTCGAGAAAACAATTTTGCATAGGGCAGAAAGTGCTTTTGTTTAATTCTCGCTTGCATTTATTTCCGGGTAAATTAAGGTCACGATGGATCGGACCTTTTATTGTTACTAATGTGTTTTCTCATGGTACAGTGGAAATTCGTAGTATAGCTACAGGGAAAGAACTTAAAGTGAATGGGCACCGGTTGAAACCATATTATGAGAATTTCACTTCCGAGGTGGTGGAAGGAGTTAACTTTGTGGATGTGCTCCCTGCGGAGGAGTCATAGAAAGCAAGGAGATAGTCGGGCTGACGACTTTAAACCAAGCGCTAATTGGGAGGCAACCCAAAGGATGAGTATTTCTTGTCTTGTATTTATTTCTTTTCTTGTTTTTAGTTTTTCTTGTTTTGTTTTACTTTGTTTTCGCTGATTTCTTATTAGGATTTCCCACCTTGACTTACTTTGGACGATTCAATTTACATTGAGGACAATGTAAAGTTTAAGTGTGGGGGAGTGGTTTATGTTGTAAATTTTTGCAATTTTTCAACTTTTTGTGAACTAGTGAATAAGAAAACTCCAACTTATGGTTAGTTTAGAGTCACATAGTATACATGTCGCTAAGATTACATCGAGAATCTCACAATAGTGGTGAACTTAGAGATGACAGAGAACATGATCGGGTTTCTTAATTGTATGAGAGTTAAAGTTGGATTTAACCATGCCAGTGGCAAATAAGGTGCGAGCTGAATTCGGTATTAGAGCAGTGATCCCCTATAGTGGAGACTACCCATGTTACATAATGTGAGGCACCAATCTTCAATTCTTTGTACTGTCTAAATTGTGCTTTTAGAGTGTGTGTCACTTGAATACGTAAATTCGGGCAGAATGGTGAGCTGTCCAATTTCCCACCATAGAAGCACTATTTTGATCTCTTGAGTGCTATTTTTATCAACCATGTTGGTGACATCGAATTGCTAACTTACATACCACTTGTGATCTTGTTCGCGAGTTAGCACCATCCACCTTATCTCTCTCTACACCAACGGGTCCATAGAAACACCATCATCATCAACAAGAGGAGCATCACAAATTCGAAGGAAAGTTGAACACGTTCGAGGTTTACAAGCAACGGCATAAAATGGGCGATTTGATTTGAGTAAAGCAACAAAACAGGGAGCAAAATTTTTATAAGTTGAAGACTATTATACAAGAGTGGAAATTATAAAGGATGAGAATTCGAGAAGTCTATGATATCAAGACATATAAGTTGTGAAGATTCAAGCGGTAAAGTACTTACACCATGGCATTGTACTTACATTTTTATTTATTTTTTATTTATTTGTATTTTACTTTCTCTTGTCTCAAAAGAAAAAAAGAAAAAAAAAAAAAATTGAAAAAAAAAAAAAAACGAAAAAAAAAGAAAAAAAAAGACAAGAGAAAAATGTTTTTATTTTGTTTTATTTTTATTTGTTATTCAAAAAAAAAAAAAACGAAAATAAAAAAAAAAAAACAGAAAAAGAAAATAAGAAAAAAAAAAAAAAAAAAAAAAGAGAAAAAAAAAAAATTTATTTTGGGTTTGTATAGTTTGTTTTATTTTTGTATTCTTTCAATAAAGCCTAAGGAAAGAAGGAATATCTATAATGAAGTTTCAAGCGACAAGGAATTTGAGGAAAGAATCATATTGTCAAGATTCTACGAAGTTCGAGAGTTATCATCAAGAGTTGAAGACCGAAGACGAAGATGAAGACACCGATAGAAGGCCGAAGGCGTTTCTATGGATCTTTGTGAGAGTGGTGCTAGCTTGCACGCCCCGAACGGATAACGAGTAAGTAAGCATATTCCCACCTTCGTTAAATGGTTGATTTCCTTTCGAAGAGATCGTGAAAAATGGGTTTTCAAAAATATATAAAAGATGTGGGTTTTTAAAAATATTTCGGAGGGTTTTGCCTTCCTACCATTCAACGTGTCTCAGGATTCTCTCTTCATTCCTACCTGGACACATGTGTGACCCATAAAGAGCTGTTTATTATTGAGAGCAATATCATAAAACCCTTTCTTGTGAGGCAGAGTCGAGACTTTTGATCACTACGAACCCGAATTTTAGTCGAGAAGGGATGGTTACTTCTCTCTCAACTTTAAGAATGAGATTGTGTTCATTTATGTGTCTAACTTCTTATGACTAGTGTGCAGAATCTCTATGTCTTCTTAGCGCGTTGGATGCTATCATTACGGAGAACTAGTAAGTTGAAAAAAATAGGTTTTGTGGGTAAATCTCTAGTAAACCCTCACGAGACTATAACTCGTCCACTAGGGACACCTAGGGGTTTAAAGGCTTGTTATTTATGCTAAAAGTGACCGTAGCCTCGACGACACGGAGTTGTTGTATTTATTGTTTTGTTTGATTTGCTCGAGGACTAGCAAAGTCTAAGTGTGGGGAATCTGATAGGTGTAGAATACGCCGTATTTACTATATAGAGTTTATGCTTTCTTTGCTATTTTTCGTGTGAATTGTGTATTTTATGTGTACTTTTGAGTTTATAGGTGCAATGGAGTCTTTGGGAGCAAAAGAAGGAGAAAATGTTCATTGGGAGCGAGAACGGAAATATGAAGCTAACGGCGAAAGCTTGAAGTCAATCCGACTGCGTCTGAGAAAGTTACGAGCGAAACCTATGGATGAGCTTGTCGGATACATGAAACCGACATGCCATGTTTGAGCTAGTCAGCCCTTAACGGGAACAGCTGGGTGCCTAGAGTCATGACTGGGTAACCCCTTATCTATCTCATTTGAGTGGGATTAGCCACCCCCGTTCCTACACCCTAGATCGAAATCAAGTTCGATTTCATTTCTCAATTAATGTTTTCACCTGAAACTGAGAGAGGGAACTATGGCTGCTATTGATGGTGATAAAAATCTGAGGAAGACAGCGGTTGCTGTTACTAAATCGATGAGGAAGGACATGGTTCTGTGAGGTGGTACTGAAGATGCCACTACTGTTCAATTGATCGGGAGATTATATCAGTGAAGTCGATATATGGGATTGTTGTGGCTCAGAGTTGGTCGATTGATGATGGGTCGTGGTTGAATGAATCCGATGCTGTAAATGATAGAGAGAAGGGATCTGTGATGAATGTTGCTTGTTGAGGTCGGGATTGAAATCGAGATCGAGAGGTTGAGAGGGTAAACTGATTGTGATTGCGGATTTATTGTTTGGAAGTCGAGAAATGGAGGTTGTGCTATTGGTGATGAATGATTCTAGGATCCGAGGCGATGATGGGTTTTGAGATCGAGTCGATCGATTACGAAAGGGTTCTGTTGGTGGTTCTATAAGCTTAACCCGGATGGTGCAATGCAATGAGAATGAAGTGTAGGTAATGGTGCTGTGACTGGCAGTGAGAATAAATGCCATGAAGGTAGCTGGCATGAAGTGAAGTGATTATGCTGTGTTGCAATGGAGTTGCAAGACCCTGCCGCTGTGGGAGCTATAATGAAGTTGAGGGAAAACTCAGTGGTGGATTAAAATTGCAGGTGAAGTTGGAATGATTGATTACAGGGGATTGGTGCTGCTGCAGGAGGGACTATTAGACCTGAAATGGTGCTGGTTAGTTGAGCTGGAGTTGCTAAGATGGGTTGCTGTTGATGCTGTGATTCAGCTGAAATGGAGTGGTTGCAACTCAGGAGGTGCTGCCAGGGTTGGATGATGGAGCTGAGCTGCAGTTTCTGTGTGAAACTCAACTGGGGTTGTGCTGGGTAAATGTAGATGCAAATTAGATGGCCTGATGGTCTGGTGGTGGTCTGAGCTTATTACTTAGATGAGCTGCAGGCAAGGGAAGCAGTGAGCCAGGGAGAGAATGAGGTTGCAAAGCAGATGAAGGAGTCTGAGATGGTCCTGGTGATGCTGAAGTTTCACAGGAACTATTTGAGACAGGATGTTACAGGTGGTAGTAGCTCTGGTGGAGTTGTAGTTCAAGAAATTGAATGGGTGCATGGAGTGCTACCGGGCATGAGTTAGGGAACGAGGTAATGGCATAGCGGGTGATATTGTGGAGTTGAGCAAGGATTTAGCGGTGTCATTGGCTTTGTCTTTTGTGATGGTTCTGGGAGGTGATTGCAGCTCTGATGAAGTAGCAAGTGGAGTTGTTGACTGAATTAGAAGCTACAGAAGTGTGTTGGAGATGTGACATTGCTAAGTACAGGCAGTGGTGCTCAGCTGGTGTAAAGAAGCTACATGAGATTGTGGAGTTTGCTGTTGTGGCTAAATGAATGAATGTGTGTGAAAATACTGGTGCTGCTGTCAAGTTGGTGGTATTGCCTGTGGAATTGAGGAAACTGCAGTCAAGGCCTCGATGGCCGCGGTGCGGGTTCTGCCGATGGTGCCGAGGCAATGGTGGTGGCAGGCTAAGATTAAGTGGATTTGCAGGGTAAAGTGGCAGCTGGAATGGAACTCAGGGGAGCTTGCAGTTCTGGGGATGAGCTGAGATGTTGGTCATGGATTTTGGGACTGATGTGCAGCTGCAAAAGATGATGTTTGAAGTTGTTGGTGCTATGAAAATGGGTCTGATGAGAGCTGTGACTTTGAGTGAGATGAGCTCATTGCAGATGCAGGGCTGGTAAGGCTACAAAATTGAAGCCAAGGAAGACACAGAAGTTGAGACATTGCAGTGAATGGTTGCAGTTGCAAGCAATGGAAGACTGAGCCAGGAATTGGTATGAGGTAGCTATGACGGTGTTGGTGGTGGCCTGATGTTTTGCAAGCAATGGGGCTAGAAATGGAGGTTGTGAGTGTGTATGAATGGCTGCAATGGAGCAGCTGAGATTGCAGATTATGTTGCTCATATGGTGCAGGGAAGTTGCGGCCATCATGGTGAAGCACAATCATTGTGCATCACAAGCATATGGCCTGTGCAAGGTTGCAATGGCCTGTGAAGGACTGGTCTGACTCATCCAACTCAGCTGACTCAATGATCTGATTCTCTCCCTGACTCGGTCTGACCGAGTTAAATCGTTCTGACCCGTTGACCCGGCCGTTCTGACTCGTTGACCAGAATCGGCGGACTTTGCTTGGTCCACGGAGAGTGTTTGCCGGCGACTTTCCGGCCGATTTCCGGTCACAATACCAGAATTCCGGCGACGATTTTTGGGCCGTATTCTCTACACGGGTTTATCATGCTTATGGGCTTGGTGGATTCTCACCTAATGGACTTTGAAGACTAGACCTAATTTTAGAAGTTGGAGAAAGCTATAAAAGGGAAGGTCTTCTACAACATATCTCATATCTTTATTCTTGGGAATTTTGGGAGAGCCGTTTTGTTTACGCTTCTAGGTTTGGTTTTGTTCTTCTTCTTCCTTGTTTATTATTGAATATTGATGATGATGAACTCCATAGCTATGAGTAGCTAAACATCTTATTGGTTATGGGATAAAAGTTGATTTCTCAACATGCTTTTGATTCAATGAATTAGTTTTGTCTCAAAAGAATTATTGTTTGTGATTCACAATTAATAGTGTCATAAGATTTGAAAACTTGTTAGGTTGAGTCCGGAATCAATCCGATTTGTGTTCATCTCTAGAGCTATATTAGGGTTTTCAATACGAAAAAGTTGTTTATCCCCGATTCTAAGTAGCATAATTGTGGTTAGTGCTTGTAGTGATACATCCTATTAGTCACAAGTGAATCATAACTTTTGTTAAAGCGTTTAGTGCTTTTACACATTCGTTTGCATTGATGAGTCTTATTCCATAAATCTTAATGCTTTTAGGGAGTTAAACTTAATTGTGCTTTTACACTTTAGGTTGCTTTCGATTAAGAATTCACATATGCATCTTTTAATGTGGTTGTGATGAAAACAGGGAATTAACGGTTATACTTGCGATCAAGATATCCTAGGACTTTTAATAAATACGAGATTAAATACCAATTCTAATCATTGATGAAAATACATGTTTGTGAATGATACTATCCCTTGACCAATATCTTCTCCCTTATTGATTTCTCAAATTATTTACTTTGCTTTCAACTATTTTTTTAATTCTTAAATACAACAAACATACCTTGGGTTACCTTAGAAACCGAAATTTACATAACAACAATTGCCTCTCTGTGGATACGAACTCTTCCTTACCTTGTGCTTCATTTAAATTTAGTGCGTAAGAAAGTGAAATTATTTTTGACGGATTGACACATGATCAACGGGAATGTCAAAACTACCCGGATCCTTGCACTTAAGTGGGAGTTTGTGTTGCAAGATTGCCGAAGCATTCTCCCCCACACTAAGCACTTCATTACCTTTGAGCCTTTGTTTGTTGGTACACAAGTCCTTCAACACTTTTGCATACTTTGGTACTTGCTTGATAGCATCAATGAGTGGTATATTCACATGGATCTTCTTTAGAACGTCTAAAATCTCCTTTTCTAGTTCCGCCTTTTTAGAACTTGCAAATCTGCGAGGAAAAGGTATAGGAGGAACATAAGTAGAAACCGGAGTTTTAGAGTTAGGAATAGGTACCTCGAAGTTTGGGGAGAATCCTCATTATTCTCCTCCAAAGCAGTTCCTTTGGTGTCTCCACCTTGCTAAATCAACAACTTCGGGTTGCACAAGTTGTGTACCGCTTCTCAACGTAATAGCATTGACACCCTCTTTTGGGTTAATAGGTTGAGAAGGGAGTTTCCCACTATTTTGCGCCTTCAATTGGTTCAACTCAATAGCCATGGAACCCATTTGTGTTTGCAACTCCTTAATAGCACTCTTAGTTTCTCGTTGACTTTCTTTGAACATGGTGAAAATGCCTTGCATCATTGTTTGAAGCTTTGAATCAATATCAGCACCTTGATTTTGCATTGATTGTTGTGCTTGAGGTTGCTGAAATTGTTGTTGTTGTGGTTGAAATCCACTCGGATGGTTGAAAGTAGGTTGTTGAATGGCACCTTGCTTGTTAGCATAGCTAAAATTGGGGTGATCTCTCCATCCCGGATTGTAAGTGTTGGAGTAGGGATCATACCGTCTTGGTTGATTTGGAAAGATCGCATTAGCTTGCTCGTCTTCATAAGATTGAGGAGAACTTGGTATAACCGCGGATGCAACTTGTTGCAACATTCTTTGTCATGTTACCCATTTGTTGACGAAGTTCCTCCACCTCGCTCACTTCACTCACCCTTCTTAGAATCACATCCGAACCACGACTTAAGAATTGTTGTGAGTTCGCTGCCATGTTTTCAATCAACTCTCTAGCTTGTGCCACCGTCTTGTTCACTAGTGCACCACCACCCAAAGCGTTAATAAGATTCCTATCACTTGACTGGAGTCCTTCATAGAAGTATTGGATGATCATAGCGTCACTTTGAATTGGTGGTGAGGACAGCTTCCAACCAATCTCTTGTATCGTTCCCAACATTCATATAAGGATTCTCCCACGTTTTGCTTCATCCCACAGATCTCCTTGCGAATTTGAGTAGCCTTTGATGCAGGAAAATATCTCTCCAAAAAGAGTTTTTTCAGCCCATTCCATGTTGTGAAACTTCCGGAAGGTAAATAATATAACCAATCCTTAGCACTATCCATCAAAGAGAAACGGAAAACTTTCAACATTGCACCATCCGCCTCTACATCCGCTGGAAGCATGGCCATGATAGTGGTGTGGAAGTCCAAAAGATGTTTGTTTGGGTCTTCATTCACCATGCCATGGAACTTTGGTAATTCTCTAAGCAACCCCGGCTTGATCTCAAAAGTAGAGTTCGTTTGAATGCACCCCTGTTGTGTATCAAGCTTATGAGAAGCCAAGTCCTTGGTGTACGATTTGCATCACCCATTGCTACTTCAACTTGTGGTTCGTCTACGATTAGAACCTCTTGCTCTCCTTCTAAGTGTAACTCTTCGTCCACTTCTAACTCGTGCTCGTCCGTTGCGCCTTGGCTTGGTTGGAGTATTTTGCCTCTTCGAGTAGCTATCCCGCACCTTGGATAATTCCAATCTTTAGTAGCCAGGGATTGATACCTGAAAACAATTCTAGCAACCAAGTGAGAAACAAGACGACAAACAAAAAGCAAAGATAAAAGCAGAATTGTAAAAAGAAACTAAAAACTCAATAACAAGCCGTATGCCTCCCCTGAACGGCGCCAAAATTTGGCTCGGTTGTCAATCCGTCAAATATAATTTCACTTTCTCAATCAACTAGATATAAATATAGTATGCGATAAGAAAGAGTTCGTATCCACAGAGAGGCTTTCGTTGTTATAAAATTTCGGTTTCTAAAGTAACCCGGGGTATGTTTGTTGTATCTAAGCAAATAAAACTAATTGAAAGCAAAGTAAATAATCGAATTATCAATAAGGAGAAGATATTGGTCACGGGATAGTATTATTCACGAACATGTATTTTCATCAATGATTAGAATTGGTATTTTAATCGCATTTGCATTAAAAGTCCTAGGATATCTTGATCGCAAGTATAACCCGTTAATTCCCTCGTTTTCATCACAAACTACATTAAAAGATGCATATGTGAATTCTTCCCTAAAGCAACCTAAAGTGTAAAAGCACAATTAAGTTTAACTCCCTACAAGCATTAAGTTTTAAGGAATAAGACTCACAATGCAAACGAATGTAAAAGCACTAAACGCTTTAACAAAAGTTATGATTCACTTGTGACTAGTAGGATATATCACTACAAGCACTAACCACAATTATGCTACTTAGAATCGGGGATAAACAACTTTTCGTATTGAAAACCCTAATATAGCTCTAGAGATGAACGCAAATCGGATTGATTCCGGACTCAACCTAACAAGTATTCAAATCTTATAACACTATTAATTGTGAATCACAAACAATAAATTACCGAGACAAAACTAATTCATTGAATCAAAAGCATGTTGAGAAATCAACTTTTATCCCATAACCAATAAGATGTTTAGCTACTCATAGCTATGGGAGTTCATCATAATCAATAATCAATAATAAATAATGAAGAAGAAGAACAAAAGCAAACCCTAGAGCGTAAACAAAAACGGATCTCGTAAAATTCAAGAGAAGATATATATAAGTTGTAGAAGACCTTCCCTTTATAGCTTTTCTCCAACTTCTAAAATTAGGTCTAGTCTTCAAAGTCCATTAGATGAAAATCTACAAGCCCATAAGAAGGAAAAACCCATGAGAAAATATGTCCCAAAAGTGGTCGCTTAAAATGGTATTGTGGTGGAACTTGGCCTAAAGGTCGCCGGAAAACATCTCGGGTGACCGGCAAAGTCCGCCTCTGGTCACCGGGTTCCAGTGAGTCAACTCCGGTTAGGAGAGTCGGGCTGGGTCAACTCGGGTCGACGATCGAGTCGGTATGAGTGAGTTGTGAGTCAGTTAGCCAAATAGATGAGTCAGGTCTGGCTCATCTGACTCACTTGGGCTAGGCCATTTGCACTGGCCTGACTTTGCTGCTGCACCATGATTGTGCATCAGCTGGGAAAATCCTTGCATAATCCCATCTAAAAGCCTTCATTCCTCATCGAAGCCACCAATCTCGGTCACATCAAGCCAACAACAGAAAATAGTTCCGTTTCTCAATCTGCTCCTTCCCTTACAACTCCACCTGAACCACTATTCCACAACTTCTCATGTTCACCATCTAGCATCATATATTGCAGCTCTAATCACCATGACGGTCCATCAAAACCGGCTTCAAATCTTGAACTCGACGGATAACCACCAACACATTATGGCACCATTAGCGAAGCTTCATTACCAATTCCTCGGCTCGGCCATTGTAAACTCAGCGAATTCCACAGTTTGTTTGCATTATCCACCTGCGACACACGCCTTAGGTTGCCATCAAATCGCCTCCTATTGTTATCTTCCTCTCGCTGCCATCTCTTGTTCCTTGTTCTTCTCCATTGTCTCGGTACTCTCGTAGCTCTTGAGTCAGAATCGCACTTCCTTGGCTCAAACCATTGCAACCTGAGTTTCACAACTCTGGCCATCAACTCACATTGCTTAATAACCATGATAATCACCACTGCCAGACCTGGTAAGCATTACAGAACCACCATGAGCATAACATGTTCATTCAATCACAAAACTCCAGGTGCAACACCATGTTCATCAACTCAATTCCTTTTCCACCTGCAATCAATCAACACAATTACCACCACCTGCAGCTGAGCTTATACAATTCATTGCTCTCTTGCAATTTCAAAGACCATAGCCCAAAGACATCGCACCTCCATCTCTATCACCATTGTAATAAAGAAATGCAACACCAGTTCCTCCATAACTCACAACCTGAGCTACAGGTCTCTCATCACCAGCTTCACCTCTTCTTGCAGTCCTTGCATCACAACAACTACTGGGATTTAACCATCTGAGCTGCATCCACCAATTTAACCAACAGCTACTTACTGGCAGAGCAACTTCAATTCAATCCACCAGAGCCATATAAACCCTGGTTCATTCTTCTATGGCTACAAAATCGAACCATCTTGAGATAAACCTATCTCCGGATAATCCATCAAAACCCATTCTCGCTTTGCAATTTGGATCAAACCCCAATCTTCATTTTCATCTCGATTCAACCTCCAATCTTCCACTGAGTTCCGTCCCGACTCATATACGTCAATAGCAGAAATTCATCATCACTCTTCTCGATTCACAATCATTCTCGAGCAACACAGGTACCCTCTTTCTTCGTCTGGATCTGAATCCCATTTCCTGAGCATCAACCGCACCATTAACGGAATCAGTTTCGAATGATAAAACACAGGTTAATTAAATTTCCATCTGCTTCTCTCGATCTGCAATTCATGGCATCATCAAAACCCTACTTTAATTTAGTCATCCTCAGTTCCTTCCACGCACTAATTTTCCATTTTTCCCTAGGTTTCATAGCGGCCCTCTCACTTTCGTGCAAAATAGAAATGATAATGATTGAGAAATAAATTCTCGGTTTAGGGTTATAGAAGTAGGTTATATTTGATGTCCTGGTCACCTTAATAAGGGCTACACAACTAAACAGCCCCTAACCATTGCTGGTTGTCTTTTAATACTCCTCCCAAATAGGGTTTCCCCCTTAAGCTTGACTAGGCTCCGAGATAGCACATGCCCGTGAAATGACACTCTTGCCCTTCTTGCTCAAATAAAGCGATTTCTTCTTCTTTTCCTCCGTGTAACTCCAGTACCTAATAACTCAAAAACACACGTAAAGTACATAATTCACAAGAAAAATAGCAAAAGAAAGCGTAACTACTGGATAGTAAATACGGTGTATTCTACACCTATCAGCTATGTAAACCAAAAACTATCACAAGAAAAATTACCAATCAAATAATTTTTATTCATAATAGACCAATACAATGAATGAAAGAAATCAAATAATTAATGTCAATTGTACCAATCAAAGTTGCATTACTACTTTTCAGATTTTGAATTTCATCAAGTAGAAACCCTTGTTGCTTGACCAGAATCTTTTGCAGATGAGAAACTTTCGTGAAGGATTCTGCAAGAGCATGTAATTTTGTCTTCGATTGAACACAAAAGTGTGTCAATGCCTCAATACACTGATCTTTCTTCAGAGTATTCTCTCTTTCCTTCTTGCTAAGCCAATCTCCCTTTCTGATTTTACCCTTAATGTCAAGAGATAATCCGGACTAAGATTTAAGATGATCTTTCGGATCTTGCATCTTCTCCGGAGAAACCATTTGATCCAGGCCCATAGTTCGGACAAGGAATGATCAAAAAGGAGAAGAATCTTTTTATATTTTTCATACTTCCGAAAATATAATAGTCCTAAAAATATGAATATATCAAATATCTTCAAATACTAGATTATTTCCATAATCTACACAAAAGTGCCTTGATTTTTTTTCTTCTTCCTCACTCAAAATTTGGCACACAAGATGAGGAAAGAATTCTAATACCGATCAAGTGGCATTAGTATGAGATTTTCTCTCATTATGGAATTTTGAACAAACTGAGTGTTCTTGATCTAGTATAATATGAAAAGATCTCTTTCTATTACCTCGAACCAACGAAGTACCTTGAGATATTTGAAATTGCAAACGCAACTTTTAACAATTCTCGTTTTTAAGACAGTTTTGCATCTTGTCTTATTTATCGCTTCACCATTAGATGATTTAATAACATCGGAAGACATGTCCATTCTTAAAATGGGTAAATCACTAGTGGTGGGGGAAGGAATAAGATTGATAACTAATGCAACAACAACTGTTTCCTCTTCTTTAGAATTATATGAATCGGAGGACTCATCTAGAGTTATAGCCAATGCCTTGCTCCCAGTGTATTTCTTAAGATTGGGACAGTCTTTAGCAATATGACCAAACCCTTTACACTTGAAGCACTGCGGCTGATATTCATCATCTTCTTCCTGATCCTTTTTGACAGGAACTCGATCATGCGGTTGAGAAGATCGATAAGTATCCTTAACGAATCTCTTGTTTCTTTTCTTTAAGAGATCTCGAAACTGTCTAGTAATTAATGACAAAGATTGTTCAATCTCATCATCAGAATTTCCTGCAATCTGTTCATTTGAATCATCCAGCTGTCTATTCCTTTCCATTGAAGTTTTTGGAACTTTTGCTTTAAAAGCGATTCCTTTACTTTGAATAGACTGTGATTCATGATCAAAGATCTTTAACTTACCAACGAGTGTGCTTCGTGTGAGAGTTGAAAGATCATTTGCTTCTATGATTGCATGCTTCTTAGAATCGTATCTAGATGACAACGATCTGAGAATCTTGCATACTATAAACTTTTCAGAAATAGTCTTTCCTAACGAGAAAGAGTTATCAATTATCTAAGAGAGTTTAATGTGAAACTCCTCAAAAGTGTCGTTGCCATCCATTCGAAGGTTTTCCCACTCGAAAGTGAGGGTTTGAAGTCTAACTTCTTTCTCTGAAGAATTTCCTTCGAATAATATCTGAAGATTATCCCAAGTTTCTTTCGAAGTTTCACATGTTGACACATGATGTTGTCGAGTCGCGACTTACAAAGATGAATAATAGCATTCAAACCATCTCGAATTCTCTGCAGGTGCTTTTTCTTCGTTCAGCTCGTTAAGCGTTTAAACTCGGTTTACGAATTTTCTCTCTTTGGTAGAGTATAACCATCGACGACTAATAACCAAGTATTAAAGTCTCGTGATTGAAGAAAAGATCTCATAGAAGATTTCCACCATAGATAGTTTGTTCCATCAAATCTTGGCAGCACGTTAATTGAAGTTGATTCAAGAGAACTCGAGTTCATTCTTATAGGTTGGATCGTACCAAACACAGATTGTTAGATCTTTTCGTGTTTGCCTGTTCTGATACAAATTGAAAAGGCGAGGGTACCCAAATACCTCTGATGAGTGCCAAATATTGCATATTTATACACCTTTTTATTGGCATTTAACTCATCTTTTGCTCGGAAATCCATATTATCCCAGTTACGTGTTTTCTTTGTTTTCAAGAATAAATATTTGTATTAATTAATTTTGTGTTTTTAGGTAGTAAATAAAGTTCGGAGAAATTGAGGAGCCAAAAGGGCAGAAAATTGGAGGCAAGCATCTATGGAGCAGAAAGCCAAAGCCCGCGCGCGCAACAGTTGAAACCCAACAAGGTGCAACCCATCTACAAGACATGGGCTTGAGCTAGCCATGACCCGGATCCGATCCCGTCCACTCCAATCCGTTGAGATCTCACCCAGCTGCATCCTACGGTCGCTCCATCACTCACATCATTTCTCGATGCCTCCGCTCAACACCAAATCACCCCAATCCTCCCTCGGCCGTTCAGATCTCACTCGCCACATCCAACGCTCGCTGCACCTCTCACATCACTTCTCGCTGTGCCCGTTAAACAACAAAACCGCCTATACCCTAACCATCGACCAAAACCTAACCCATTTCTCATTTCATTCTTCCATCTTCTCTTTCTTCTCCGACACCTCTGTGAGAACCCATCCCCCTTCTCTCCCAACCATACCATTGCGAGCCACCTCCATACCATCTCTCCTTCCACTCGACACTGCAACAATGCGCCTCGCCCGCCTTCACCTCTCCTCTAGGTCGAGCTATCTCTCTTTTAGCTTCTCCATAACCCTAGAAGCTAAATTAGAGATAACTAGAACCAGGGTTTCACCAACAATCGACGCATGGAGCTCTGAGACGATTTGACAAGAGAAGAGCACGATTCAGAGAGTGTGGGCGAAAGGGTATGGTGTAATTTCTACTTTTGAGAAAATTAGGGTTTTGATTTTTGCAAAGTATAAATAGGGAAAGTCTGTGGTTGTGAAACGTTTATGCCTGGGCTAGCCAGAGCACCACTTAGTGTTAATTTGTGTTATATTGTCTTTATAATGTTTTAATTTAATTTTCCAGGGTGTTTGATGAAACCTCTAAATTCTATATCAAGCATGTATGTCTTTGGTTTGATTCTTGTTATGTTATAATATGATTAGGATTAGTAGTTAACCATTGAGATTACAAGCCTGTGATGAGTGGTATTGTAAGAAGACCACTCATACTAGGGGTGAGTTAGCAAATTTAGTTAATGAATATATAGCTTAGACCTTCAAAGGAAGGCACAAGAGCATTGCTTAAAATACATTGCTGAGCATGAGATTAGAGGTGGATTCACCACCCTGGTAGCTTCCAATTTGTTACAACTTATTTCTTGCCATAGTTTAGAGTCACAACTCAACTTCAGTCGTATCGACACACACCAAATATTTCTGTCACTTCTAGAAATCAGTTTAGTAAGCCATTGATCAACTCTATAGCACCACAAGTCTCTGTGGTTCGACCCGTATTTGCCTTGTGCTACATTGAAGACACCGTGCACTTGCGGTATAACATGTAGGCTATAAAAGAAACACATTCCCAAGCCTACCAAGTTTTTGGCGCCGCTGCCGGGGACTTGGCGTGTGCTATCCTGATCCATTGCTTGCTTTGTTGAATTCCAGTTCTCCCTTGTACATATTTACTTTAAATTGTTCTTTGTAACCCTTGATTAGTATAACTTAGTTTAATTTTTGTAAACTGCATCTGTAACTTAGGGAATTCTAGTATAACTTAGTTTAATACTTGCATATCTTAGTTAGTAACCTGTTTGCTATCTGCCATCGCACCCTGTAATTTCTTGTTTGCTTTTTTTTCTTTTGCTTTTGTTTAGCTCATTGTCTCTTATCTTCCATAGCTTACATTCACTAGCCATGCACCTGTAACTTAGCTGCAATTTCAATCTTTCAGTTTTATCACATAGCTGCATCTTGTTTCTATTAGGTTACCTGCATCACTGCCTTACCTGCATCCTTGCATCATCTTGATAGTTAGTTTGCATCTCATGTCAGAACTTAGTATTGCTTATAACTCTTGTTCCTGTCAGTCAAAATACTCTCGGTTGCATATGCCAAGTTAACATTCATTCCATTTGTTATAACTTGCACATTCGAGAACTAAACTTCTCCTCGAGCAACAAAACCCATATCCTCTGTGTGTAACCAAGGAGGAGAAGAGAAAGGCGCATAACTTGAGTTCTACAACGCCGTGAGCATTATAGGATTCAGGTGAGTGACCCCTTGATAGCTGAATAAGCTCTTTGTGCCTCATAACTGCATGATAAGACCTGCAAAATCCACGAGCCCATGCAAATGCTAGTTTCCATCCGAATGACTCCATGCTAGTTGAGTTGATGTCTCTTGTCTTGTATCTCGAGTTAAAATAGATCATGACATATGCATGTATGAACTTGCCACATCTTTCATGAATCAGTAACTCATTGCTATTCTGCTAAGCTATGCGTAACTAAGAAAAATTGCTGAGCATACCACAACCCCTTGCTGAGTCACTTTTGTTGCATGAATTTGCTGAGCTATGCCCTGTCAACTTTGTGCATGCTCTGAACTGAGGTTAGCCAAATTTGTGTGAAGCTTGTACTTGTGTGACTTAGCCTGTGAAAAATCCCAGTTGAAGTCAACTGAGACAGTTGACATCAACTGAGTGAGTTGATGCCACAAATTCTGTTGAGCCAACTACTCCCCTTTGTGACTGTTGAGCTAAGTTGCCACGTGCACTTAGCATTTTCTTCCTTGATAACCACATCTCGGAGACTCCCCAGAATCACATGTTTTGGTTTGCCATACTCGCATGAGAGATTAGTTCTTACCAGTCTCTGGCCTTGGAATTTCACATGTATTGCTCCCTGTGCATGAGTTGCTTGGTAATATCTTGATTGTTGCTCTGCCTTGGATGACTGCCATTAGTGTTTGACTCTGAGCTAGCTGCCAGGGTATCTCTGTGCATCAATCAGGGCACTTGAGTGAAATCATTGTTCTCACTGAACCTTTTGGGCTCGAATCTGTCAACCCTGTTGAGCCAAGCTGTTGCCTGACCCCGTGCATACTATAACTCAGTCAACTAGAGCCATCCACACTCTTAGGTGATCATCTGTGAGCCTGTTGATGCCCTATCAGCTGATACTGTGAATCACATGCCCTGCAAATCATTGAGCATTAACCCGTGAAGAGTGACATCAACCGACACTCTGCTAAATGTTAGAAATTGCTAAATCTTGTTGCATCTGTGAACTGGCATCCCTATTGTGTGATATTATAGCCTTTGAGTGAGTGTTGAGCAACTTGAGTGAGCATCATCATCTGCCCTGAGCATGTTATAAACTGCTGCACTTTATTCATTTACTGTTGCATCTGCTGATCTAGTGAACATTGGATGTTGTGAATAATATGCTATGCTCACATGAGTGCTTTGGTTTTGTGTTAGCCGTGCTCATTTTTGCATAATCTCTGACTCTACACACTGCCTGTTTTCTTGTGCACTCACATAACATGTGCTGTATAGCAGCAAAAAGCACACCTATGTGCTCAGTTCTGTGAAATAGTGTGACAACTTTGGTGAGTTGTGCTACTTCTGCTGCTGTGCAACCACTGGGCTTTGCACAAACTGTGCTGTGCAGCAACTGATCTTTATACAACTTGGGCTGCACATAAATTTGTTTCTTGCACAAACTAGAAGCCCACACTAACTGGGCTGTTAACCTGTCACACTGCTGGGTTGTGCACAAAACTTTCAGCCCACACCCATTAGGCTTTGCAAACAACCTGGGCTGTGCATTTTCACAGCAACTGGGCTGCATAAACTGGGCTCTGTTCCCTGCCAATCTCTGCACAACCTGAGCCCACAACATCTAGGCTTTGCATAACAACTAGGTTTTGCACATAACCTGAGGCCTGCTGTGCAACAACCTAAAGCCCACCTAAACCAAACATAAACCAAATCCCAATAAACCAAACCAAATCCCACAAAAAAACCAAACAAGCCCACATAAACCAAAACCCATTGAAACCAAAACTGAGCCCACAACAACTGGGCTTTGCATAACCTTTGGGCTGTGCATTTGCATAACTTGGGCTTGCATCTGGACTTAGTGCTAGGCTATAGTGCTTCTCTTTAAGCCCAAATTGAGTTGCTAGATCATGTCAGGATTTTGGTCTGCAACTGGAGATACAAACAAATCCATTAGAGAGCTTGCTTACGGGCATGCTTCACAATATGAACTCCCCACACCCATGATGATTTTAGGGAATATTATGAGCCTTCTCGGAATCGACTCCACATACCCTAATCATTATGAGCACATGTATCATCCACCACCGGTTGAAAATGAACACTTTTCTCATACCCAAATCATCACTTCTCGATCAATTAGAAGCTCAAGTATCTACTTTAGAAAGGCAATTACATAAGCAACTGTCGAATCTAATCCCCTAGGCACTATGAAATGTATGCTTGTACCTTATGTGGTATCTTAGACCACCCCGCCGAGAACTCTACATTTTACATGAGTTTAGGCGATCTAGGGAAAGCCATGATAACCATGCACACATGCATCATCCATCACAGTGGGAAGTTGAACAATGTTATACTTCCCCAACCCCTTGTATGCAATCACTAATGGAAGAGCTCATAGAGCAAAACAATGATATACTTGGATGGAAAGCATTGCATGAGCATCCCTTCTCTAGTGAACCATATGCACAACCATTCACTGAATATGAACCTAATCTAGAGGTAGATGAGTACACTGGAATTGCTCAATTTTTGAATAGGGAGATGAATTTTTGTTATGATGATGATGAGGAGGAATATGATATGTTAGAAGAGCATGTGCATGCAGAAAATATGATGGAATCTTTTGGTTCAGAGACGTTAGGCGTCTCTTCTGAGAACCCTATGAATGATACTTCTTCTAACATTCATACATGTGATGTTAACTCTGAGCTTGGGTTTGTGAAATTCTTTAGTGAAAGTGAGCATGCTACACAACTTGTTTGTAACTTAGGAAAAGATGAATCTTCTGTTGACACTAATGTTCTTTTGGATCATGATAGTATTTTTGTGTCTGATTCCCTGCCCATGTCACAATATGTTGCCTCCTCTGATGATTATGACATGGAGAGTGATGAATTGTTCTATGCAGGTGAGCATGATGTACCTTTGTCTGACTTTAGGAAAGTGTGTAATGGTGCAAATGATCTTATACATGAAAACAACTTAGATGTACCTAATCTCTCTCCTAAGGCACGGATTGAAACTCATCCACCAAACCTAGGTGTAGTTTGTAACAAAATTGCAAAACCAACTTTTCTGAAAATGTCTAATCTAGGCCCAGAGCTTTGCGCTTCCCAAGTCCTCTTGGACTATTTTGCATCAAAGTATAACACCTTTAGGGAACCACAGTTGGAATGTGTATTTCTGCCTGTTATTAGCAAAACTCATTTTGAGTTAGACCTTGTGCATGATGTACCTTTAAATTTGCAAGATTTTGTGCTCAAAAACACATCTGTTCACAAGTTTAGGTTTGGGGGAAAATCATTCTCATATGCAGCCTTACTTGCACTCCCATTTTATATCTGTGTAAGGTTGTTGATGTTTGTACATATTTTCTATTGGGTTGACCCTCAACTCTTTAGATTGTTGGTGTATGGTGAATTTTCATTGTATATAATCCAGTAGGACTTGTTAAATTTTTCTTTCTTGAATCGGTTGAGTCTTCTTGTGCATATATTGTGCTAATCCGATATGATATGTTGGATTCTAGCCTTGACTAATGAAGCTCTAACCGTGCTCCCGCCGACATCCTATTAATCTCTTCCCTTTTCTCTTATCGGCATAGTTCTCATGGTATGTGACCGTTTATTATCCTGTTGAAACATTGAGGACAATGTTTGATTTAGGTTTGGGGGTGCATTTGCATGTAGAGTTTTTAGCCTTTGTTTTTGGTTTGAAAAAAAAAAAAAAAAAAAAAATCGAAAAACTCAAAAATTTGCATAAAAACCTCCAACTTTTAGAAATTTTAGAGTCACTAGCATGCTTCTAGCTATGTTTACATAGAGTCTCGACCCGAAATAACGAGAACTTGGAAGTACTTGGAAAACGCAATCGGGTTTCTTAGTTGATTAGAGCGTTAAAGTTGGATTTAACCATACCGGAGGGCGAATTAGGGTCTTTGTTTAGATAATAGGTAGTAGAATTGTGATCACCCAAAGTGGAGACTACCCATTTTACATCAAGCGAGGTACCAACCTTCACTCTTTGTGACTTTCTAGAAAAGTCATTAGAGTGTGTGTCACCGTACGTCAATTCCGGTAGGAATGGTGAGCTACCCAACTTGGCACCACTTTCAAAGACTACTTTTGATCTCTTGAGTGCTAATTCCGTCAATCATGAGGGTGACGTCTAAAGATGAAAACTCCTTCTAAATACCGATTTGCGGTTAGCATCACTCTCTCCCTCTCAACAACATCAACAGATTCATAGAAACACATCGTCGTCAGCAAGCGGAGCATCATCGAATATTTGAAGAAAAGTTGATATAGTCCAAGGTTTACGTGCAACAAAGGAAAGAAAAGAAAAAAGGATGAGAATTAATGAAGTTTGTGAAATCAAGACAAGTGTGAAAAATTGAGTCTTATTGTTTTATTGTTATTTTCATTCTAAGTTAACTTAAAAAAAAAAAAAAAAAAAAAAAAAAAGTTTGTCAAGTTTTTGTGAAGTTCAGAGGTTCGTCATCAACATTTGAAGACCGAAGATTGAAGACGTTTCTATGAATCCGAGAGAGTGATATTAATTGCCGATCGGGTGAGAAGGTAAGTGAGTACTCCCATCCTTGCTAATGGTTGATTTCCTTTCTTAGAGATCATCGGAAAAGATTATTTTTGTCCACACTTCGTGGAGTCTCCGAAATTATTTCGGAAGGTTATCCTTCTTACCTACAACGTGTGCAGGATTTCCCTCTTTATTCCTGCCTGCACACATGAGAGACTAAAAAAGCAATCTTTTTGAGTGCAATTATCATAAAAACCTAATGGTGAGGCAGAAGTCGAGGCTTATGATCACAATCGAATCCGAATTCTTTCATATGGTATGGTTACTTCTCGCTCAACACTTACGGATGAGAATGTGTTCTTTGGTAGTTCTAACTTCTTGTTACTAGCATGCAGAAACTCTATGTCCTCATAGCTCCTTGGATGCTTGAGACTCTTTTACACTCTGAAGTTGGAGAAGGTTTTGTGGGTACACCTCTGGTAAACCCTCACGAGACTACTACTCGTCCACTAGGGACACCTAGGGGTTTAAAGGCTTAGTGCATACGCTAAATGCATTCGAGAGACCTGAGACAGGGGTATAGTTAGGATTTCTAATTTCAGTTTCACTTGAGGACAAGTAAAATTCAGGTTTGGGGGTATTTGATGAGTGCCAAATATTGCATATTTATACACCTTTTTATTGGCATTTAACTCATCTTTTGTGCTCGAAATCGATATTATCCCAGTTACGTGTTTTCTTTGTTTTCAAGAATAAATATTTGTATTAATTAATTTTGTGTTTTTAGGTAGTAAATAAATTCGGAGAAATTGAGGAGCCAAAAGAGCAGAAAATTGGAGGCAAGCATCTATGGAGCAGAAAGCCAAAGCCCGCGCGCGCAATAGTTGCAACCCAACAAGGTGCAACCCATCTACAAGACATGGGCTTGAGCTAGCCATGACCCGGATCCGAGCCCATCCACTCCAAGCCGTTGAGATCTCACCCAGCTGCATCCTACGATCGCTCCATCACTCACATCATTTCTCGATGCCTCCGCTCAACACCAAATCACCCCAATCCTCCCTCGGCCGTTCAGATCTCACTCGCCACATCCCACGCTCGCTGCACCTCTCACATCACTTCTCGCTGTGCCCGTTAAACAACAAAACCGCCTATACCCTAACCATCGACCAAAACCTAACCCATTTCTCATTTCATTCTTCCATCTTCTCTTTCTTCTCCGACACCTCTGCAGAACCCATCCCCCTTCTCTCCCAACCATACCATTGCAGAGCCACCTCCGCCACCATCTCTCCTTCCCTGACACCAACAGTACCGCCTCAGCCGCCTTCACCTCTCCTCTAGGTCGAGCTATCTCTCTTTTAGCTTCTCCATAACCCTAGAAGCTAAATTAGAGATAACTAGAACTAGGGTTTCACCAACAATCGACGCATGGAGCTCTGAGACGATTTGACAAGAGAAGAGCACGATTCGAGAGAGTGTGGGGCGAAAGGGTATGGTGTAATTTCTACTTTTGAGAAAATTAGGATTTTTGCAAAGTATAAATAGGGAAAGTCTGTGGTTGTGAAACGTTTATGCCTGGGCTAGCCAGAGCACCACTTAGTGTTAATTTGTGTTATATTGTCTTTATAATGTTTTAATTTAATTTTCCAGGTGTTTGATGAAACCTCTAAATTCTATATCAAGCATGTATGTATTTGAGTCCGATTCTTGTTATGTTATAATATGATTAGGATTAGTAGTTAACCATTGAGCTTACAAGCAGTGATGAGTGGTGCTAAGAAGACCACTCATACTAGGTGAGTTAGCAAATTTAGTTAATGAATATCTAGCTTAGACCTTCGAAGGAAGGCACAAGAGCATTGCTTAATATACATTGCCTGAGCATGAGATTAGAGGTGGATTCACCACCCTGGTAGCTTCCAATTTGTTACAACTTATTTCTTGCCATAGTTTAGAGTCACAACTCAACTTCAGTCGTATCGACACACACCAATATTTCTGTCACTTCTAGAAATCAGTTTAGTAAGCCATTGATCAACTCTATAGCACCACAAGTCTCTGTGGTTCGACCCGTATTTGCCTTGTGCTACATTGAAGACACCGTGCACTTGCGGTATAACATGTATGCTATAAAAGAAACACATTCCCAAGCCTACCAACCTCAAGCTAAAACTTTTCCTACCTATAAGTCCTTTCTCCGAAAGTGATTGTCTATGGACTGAGTCGAGACAATACAACTAATCGGTTCACACTTCGTGTGATCGTCTATGGATACGAGATCGAGACAATACGACAATGAAGTATGTTTACTTGATACAAAGGTTCGGACTTAACCAAACACAATAGGATTGCTTATCAAGTAAATAGGAATTAACGTTTGTGTAATTTACTTTAATTATAATAAAATAATTAAAATGCGGAAAATAAAAGTAAATGACAAAGCAAGATTTTATTAACGAGGAAACCGCAAATGCAGAAAAACCCCGGGACCTTGTCCAGATTGAACACCACACTGTATTAAGCCGCTACAGACACAAGCCTACTACAAACTAACTTAGGTCCTGGACCAGAGTTGAACCCTAATCAATCTCACACTGATTCAAGGTACAGTTGTGCTCCTTACGTCTCTGATCCCAGTAGGATACTACGCACTTGATTCCCTTAGCTGATCTCACCCACAACTAAGAGTTGCTACGACCCAAAGTCGAAGACTTTAATAAACAAAATCAGATCACACTGAAAAAGTCTACGATAATAGATAAATCTGTCTCCCACAGATAAACCTATGAGTTTTGTTCCTCTTTTGATAAATCAAGGTGAACATGAACTAATTGATAACCCGGACTTATATTCCTGAGAACATCCTAGTGTTATCAATCACCTCACAATAATCTTAATCGTATGGTAGTGAAACAAGATATTGCGGAATCACAAACGATGATACGAATACCAATACCACCTGGAGCTCAAAAACCAATACCACATGGAGCTCAATTATGTTTCCTTCTCAACTTCAAACACCCTGCAACAGCTGCACTACTTTCTGCAGCATCAGACCACCACCTTCATTCTTCCTAACTGCAATTGCACTTGCAGCTGAATCAACCCTGCAATTCTTTTCACTTCCCTGTAATGCACACTAGACCACAAAATACCAATTCTCAGTGCACATAATCCTTTCCATTCTGAGCCATACCACCAATTTCAGTTCCTCCTGCAATCAGCCATTACCACCAACATCACTAGTACCATCTGAGTTGCAACCACTAGCTCCAACTGCAACTCAAACTACAGAATCACCTCCCTGAGTTCACACATCAAACCCCATTTTCCAATTTCTTTGTATCATCCTGTTCTTCAATGTTTCATCTGATTTATCCCCTTATTCTTCATTCCTGTGTTGAATCACACAATATCTTCAAACCTTAATAGTCAAATCGATTTCAGCAGAACCTTCCTTCAATTTCTGTTCAAACCCATCTGCTCAAATCGATCTAAGGCATCTAAGAATATCACCACCAGAATCTATCAACATGTACCCTTCAATAACTGATAACATCAATAATTCCTTCTCTGGGTTCTCTCATTTTAGTTCAATAACTTAATATGTACCTTCATCTTCATATCCTCACCACTTCTTCCACCAACTAAATCACAACTTCTCAGAAATCATCATCTCCGTCTCAGTAACAAGTCTTCTCAAATTCATCCCAGATTCGACAACCCATTCTCTAATCTCATCACATCAACATCAGAATTCAGAAATCCTAAATTTTACTCACCTCCGTTCTTCACTGTGTCTGATTTCGATCTACCGAAAACCCATTCTCTAGATTCAAGCATTTTCAGTCAATTTCAACCCCAGATTCAAAACCCTCACTATCTCCTGAACCAGCATCATTCATTACCCTTCTATAAATCGAACAATAACAATCAATAGCTTCACTAGATCCGAACCCATTTGCTCAAATCTCTTCTCACTTCATTTAACCTCGATTACCGCAGAAACCCATCACACAGAGACTCTTGAACTCAATCTTTAAAATCACCGGCATCGGATCTCTTTATTCAATCATCTTCAACAATGAACAACAGCAGCATAAGCATCAGAGCAGCCATCTCACATCTCTCTTCTCACTCAGATTGATTTTCCATCATCAATTTCATCTGAATCTCACGATTTCACCTCTCACAGACAGCAGCCATCTCTGAATTTGAAGCGGATGTAATGAAGAAGAGTATTCCCGATTGCAGGGGTGTAATGGTTGAAATTTATATTGCCACCCTGCTCTACTGGATAAGGGCCACCTCAAATAACTTGCCTGTCAAATCCAGATAACCGACACTCCATTCGCTTTCTTGATCCACTGTCAGTTGCGGGAAACTGACAATTCATTCTTCGCCTGCGAATTGACCAGTTTTGCGCTTTTCGCTTTAAATGGATGATTTCTTCTCCTTTTGCTCATAATGACCCATTGCACCTAATAAACTCAAAAACAATAATAAGATACAAAATTTACAAGAAAAATAGCAAAGAAAGCATAAACAATAGATATAAATATAGGTGTTACTTTGCTATTCCTCGAGCAAATCAAACCAAACAATTCTAAAACATGCATACAACTCCGTGTCGTCGAGGCTGCGGTCACTTTTAGCATAAATAACAAGCCTTTGAACCCCTAGGTGTCCCTAGTGGACGAGTTATAGTCTCGTGTAGAGCTGGCAACGGTCCGGGTTAGGTCCAACCCGTGACGGGTTACACGGGTTACGGGTTGATTGTACTGAACCCTAACCCTAAAAATTTATAGAACGGGTCAAGAAACCTCAACCCTAACCCTAGACGGGTTGGCTCTGCGGGTTGACGGGTTGGCTCTGGGTTTTATCATATAACTTAAATTCTAGTAAGTTGCTTGCATGTATTAGTTTCGAAACCACTCTAAAACAACTAACGCTTACAATAGTTTTACAACATCAACATTAAGCTGTAAGCATAACAAAATATCTAGATTTATCTCCATATAATAGAACTAGAAGTATAAAAGTATTCAACAAAGAAAACAAAACCTCCAAAAAGACTAGAAATAAAAGTGGAATTGCAGTAGCAGTAGCAACAATAATACAATATCATCATTCATCAGTTCAGTCTTGACGAGGACACCATAACAAGATAATAACACCGGTTAACCACTTTCTACACAAAATATTGGTTAATAACTAATAAGTTTATGATTCATAAGGAAGGAAGTACTCTTCCAACTCCAAGTGACCAAGTTCAAGTTAATATGTTGTCCTTTCATATACAAAAAGTGGACAGGACGAAATTACTAAAGTCTAACAAGTGAACTTGGTCTTGAATCATAACCTAAAACTACCGATATATATATATATGTACTACTGACTACAGTATATATATTCTCCATTCATATCTACACAAAAATTGGAGAGATTGATAAGTTCAGATTTGTCAGAATCTTCTTTACTGTCCAAAAAACATTCTCCTTTCAATGTGACCATGTCTCTTTGAGATTTAGTTGTTTATGATCACTTTAAGATGCTCCAGTTATCCAATATGAATCTGTAATTTCCAGCAAAAATTAATCACACAAAAGAATGAATTCAAGTCATATAACTTGCATAATTACCTGTTCTATATTGAAGAAGTACGCATACTAGTTAGACGCGTAAGAACTTACTGCCTCATCAATATTGGGTGAATCAGATCCAGTTATTTCTTCATCGCTCATCCCATCATCATTGGCATCATCCACATCTTCAGCTCCTACACAAAATTCACAATAAACAACAAACAATTTTCTTTATGATGTTGATTAGACTTACAACTAATTTAAAGATTACATACACGACTTACGCCACTTACCAACTCCATAGTCCCAATCACGAGTTGTTATCAATGCCTCAGCCGTTTCGGGCGATAAGGAACTGCGAAATCGGTCAATTACCCTCCCTCCAATGCTAAATGCAGATTCTGAAGCAACGGTTGAAATAGGAACTGCTAAAATGTCTCCCGCCATTCGTGAAAGAACTGGATATCGCTGTTCCTGTGCTTTCCAATACTGTAAGATGTCCAGATTTTGCGTTGGTGGTAGTGTCGACTCACTTAAATATTGATCCAGTTCTGACTTGTCAGATTGCAGACCACCACTTTCTTGTGCTGCAGCAAATTCCTGCATAATATTGATTAATAATTCAATATCATCAAATAATGTAATGCTAGTAATTTTTTCCCGAAATTATTACTAAAGTTATCAAGCAAATATTACCTGCATATGCATGGTTCTTAAAGGGGCTGCTGAATTCTCATTATTTAAAGTACCTGCTGCATCCCGAGTTCCATTGGATGTAGAAGCTCTTGAATTTGATGCTTTAAAGTACTCTTTATAAAGTGCTGTCATTCTACTACGGACAAGATCAACATTCTTCTTCAATTCACTCTCATCAGGATACAACTTTTGGTAAGTAAATTTGACAAACGCAAGTTTTAGTCGAGGGTCTAAAACAACTGCCATGGACAACAATGGACTCAACTTTTTCCAATACTTGTCAAACTTTTTTCGCATTTCTGTTACCATGTTTCTAATGAAATCAATTTCATTAATGCTCTCTTGTTCCAGTAAAACTTGAACTTGACATATTCCTTCGAAGTATAAATTAGAAGTAGGATACTTACTACCAGAAAATAGAGTTGTGAGGTCATAAAAAGCCTTGAGGAATTTTGTAACTACCTTGATTTGAAACCATTCTTCTTCAGTAGGAGAATCCTCATAGTCTGAATCCATCAACTTCAGATGAGTAAAAACTTTTTCAAACGCGATGCAACTCTGCAACATAAGATACGTAGAATTCCACCGGGTTTTGACATCTCGACGAAGGCCCATCCTTACTGATAATCCTAAGGTCTCAACAGTTTCAAAGAAAGTCTGTTTTCTTATTTGGGAACCTTTAATGTACTTGACCAACTTCCTTACCTTAATCACTGCTGGATCAATCTTTGTCAGTCCATCTTTTACAATAAGCGCCAATATGTGAGCACAACACCGTACATGAAAGTATTTTCCCTTACCAAAAACAATTTTCTTAGCCACAAGTCGACTCTTCATAACTTTAATACACCTAATGTTTGATGCGGCATTATCAAGAGTGATGTTGCATACCTTTTCTTCAATTCCCCAATCTTCCAACATAGAAAATAACTTAGCAGAAAGAGCTTCGCCTGAATAAAGATGTAACACCCATTAATAAATTACCTAACCAGATAAGAAGATGCTAGACCCATTGATGAAACACATAACCATTAATTTAACAAGCAACAATTAGAGAGGGCTTTACCTGAATGGGGTGGTGGAAGTGGAGAAAAATTTAGAAGCTTCTTCTGTAATTTCCAGTCTTCATCAATGTAGTGCACAGTTAAACTTATATACCCCGTAGTGGTAACCGAGGTCCACATGTCTGATGTCAGAGATATTCTACCTGGAAGACATTTCAATCTCTTGCGAATAGCTTCTTTTCGTGTGGCATGAGCTTTAAGAATATCAGCTTTTTCAGTATTTCTTGAAAAGCTTTTAACATCATCATTTAAATAGGTACAAATTTCCCTAAATTCTTCCCATTCCACTAAACTTAATGGAAGATTTCTTTTAATGATCATTTTGGAAACCAGCTCCCGGAACTTCATCTGATCTATTTTGCGTGCGCGAGTAGACATTTGTCCATTCTTTCCAGATAACAACAATTGCCCCACATCTTGCGTTTCACGCCTAGCGCACTTATGCCTTGACATAGTTGAAGTGCCACCTTTCTGACTGTCATAAGCATATTTCTGGCCACAATCATTGCACACCGCCTTTTCAAAACCATCATCTTGTTCTACCAATTTAAAGTCAGCCCAAACCACGGATGTAAGATTTCTTTTCCTTGTTTTTGGAACCACTGGTTTAGAGTTAATAACCACCGAATCTATGATAGTAATATCCTCTTCACTCATAACAGCGCCATCACCTTGTACACCGGACATTTTATGAAGGCCGCACGCTATAAGAAAATCAAAAAGTTTAAAATCAGATTTAATCCTATCCACCGGACAATGATATATAATACATAAATTTTGAACACTAGCGTAATGGGAGGTAAAACAGTGCTTCTAGACAGTGAAGATAAAGACTAAAAAAGCAATGAAGATATTGATTGAAATAGTGCTGTGTCGGTTACGTGTATTGGCTGGTCTAAATTTCCCGTGGTTTTTCATTTGAACGCAACATATTATGCTGAAACAGGAGCAGTTTTGCAGACATAAAAATGAAGATGAGATTGAGATGGAGAAGTATAAATGGAAGAAAAAGCAAACTGCGGTGGTAGTCGTCCTAAGGCTCTACTACAGCAACACATCAATGGAGATGGAGCTACAAGCTAACTAAAGATTGTGCAGTGGGATCCCTACATGTTTATACAACCATTACATTACACAGTGACTTGGGACTGGCTAAATTGGCCGAGGAATGCTTAGCAATTGGATCATGAAAAATCAAAGGCATTAATTAAATATGGAAGATGTCCCTGAGGTGGCAGTGAAAAGTTGAAAACTATATTCTTCTCTTAAGAATTTTGGAGAAGCACATGAGATAATTAAGATGTGGACATACTGACGGGAAAGAGGGGAGCTAGTTAATCATATTGGTTGATTAGTTCCACTTTGTCTTGTTGTTGACTAAGAAAGATAGAGGTATTGAGCCACTTAAATTACATACCAATTAGTCAATTAACAAGTTCCAGTAGCACCACCAGGGGAAAGAGCCGCTGCAAGAGAAAAAATAAAATCAAGAAAAACCCGTTAACAACTTAACATAATCCAAAATTGAACAAGAGTACAAGTCTACAAGAGTACCCAATTCCCAATACCATCATAAAAAAACAATCAAAAACAATGAATCAAATTCCAAAAACAAAGCCACAATAAACACACCGGTAAAAGATGATCCACCACCACCAGTCACCACCGTGTACAAGCACTAAACCAAGTAACGAACGAACCCAACTTACCTAAAAAAAATCACTGATTAACAGACACATAATTAGAAACAGAAAGTTGAATCAACAACAACAACACAAAAAAAAAAGATTTATTCAGAGAAATTAATCAAAAAAAAAAAAACCACTAAGAAGAGATTAAAAGGTGAAGAATACTTACAGATCAACTTAGTTGTTGAGGGATGATGAAACTGACTTGAACTGATCGATCATCGAACCCTTTACCCCATTGTAGTTACAGATCTAGTTTAGTTGAGGAAAGTTTGAAGGAAAGGAAACAAAAGTTCTGTTTCCTTACTTTGGAAATTGGGACTGAAGAGATAAGGTTCTCATAATCTTTGAGGATATAAGAAAAAATCCCTGACCTTTGACGGGTCACCCAGGTAATAGGTCGAAAATCACCTTCCACTCGGGTTACAGGTTAACAAATATCTTAGTTTACTGTATAATCAGTTAATTAGACGGGTTCGCGGGTTTACCCGCGGGTTAGACGGGTCAACCCTACTTACCCACGGGTCCTAAAACCTTAACTCTAGCCCGACCCTATTAACTAACAAGCTAGGTTAGGTCCAACCCGCGGGTTTTGACCCTAATTGCCAGCTCTAGTCTCGTGAGGGCTTACGAGAGATATACCCACAAAACCTATATTTCCAACTTACTAGTTCTCGTAATGATAGCATCCAACGCGATAAGAAGACATAGAAATTACTTTGTAGTAATAAGTTAGACACATAAATGAACACAATCTCATCCTTAAAAGTTGAGAGAGAAATAACCATCCCTTATCGAAAGAAATTCGGGTTCGGAGTGATCGAAAGTCTTGACTCGCCTCACAAGAAAGGGTTTTATGAAGTTGCTCTCAAAAATAAACAGCTTTTTTATGGGTCACACATGTGTCCAGGTAGGAGTGAAGAGAGAATCCTGCGACACGTTGAATGGTAGGAAGGCAAAACCTTCCTAATCGTTTTGAAAACCCACATCTTTTATCATTTATGAAAACCATTTTTCTGACAATCTCTACGAAAGGAAATCAACCACTTAACGAAGGTGGGAATATGCTTACTTACCTCGTTATCCGTTCGACATGCGATTAGCACCACTCTCAAAGATCCATAGAAAACGTCTTCTGTCTTCAATCGGTGTCTTCATCTTCGTCTTCAGTCTTCAACTCTGGATGATGAAATCTTGAACTTCGTAGAATTTTTGACAATATAACTCTTTTCCTCAAATTCCTTGTTGCTTGAAACTTCATTACAGACATTCCTTCTTTCCATTGGCTTTAATGAAAGAACACAAAACTAAAAATGAACTATACAAACCCAAAATATGATACAATGAATTTTTCTTGTCTTTTTCTTTTTTTTTTTTTTTTTATATTAGACAAGAAAAATAAAACAAATACAAAACGGAACAAAATAATAAAACTAGTAATGAACCTAAAAAAACTTTTCGCTTGCCTCTTTTTTTTTATTATATTTCCTTTTTTTATTGCTGTTTTTTTCTCTTTTTTTTCATTTTTTTTTTCAAGACAAGAGAAAATAAAAAAAAAAAATGCAAGTACAAAGGCCATGGTATAAGTACTTTACCGCTTGATTCTTCACAACATGTATGTCTTGATATCATAAACTTCTCGAAATCTCATCCTTGATAATCTTCGCTCTTGTACATAAAGTCTTCAACTTGTAAAAATTATGCTCGTTGTATTGTTGCTTTACTTGAATCTGAAATCTGCTCATTTTTGTATTGTTGCTTGTAAACCTTGAACGTCTTCAACTTTCCTTCGAATTTGTGATGCTCCTCTTGTTGATGATGATGGTGTTTCTATGGACTGTTGGTGTAGAGAGATAAAGTGGATGGTGCTAACTGAGAACAAGATTACAAGTGGTATGTAAGTTAGCAATTCGATGTCACAATCATTATTGATAAAATAGCACTCAAGAGATCAAAGTAGTGCTTATTAGTGGGAGGTTGGGCAGCTCACCATTCGCCGGAATTTACGATCTTTGTGACACACACTCTAAAAGCACATATTTAAACAGTACAAAGAATTGAAGGTCGGTGCCTCACATTATGCAACATGGGTAGTCTCCACTATAGGGGACCACTACTCTAATAATAATCGATCTGCACCTTATTTTCCACTGGAATGGTTAAATCCAACTTTAACTCTCATACAATTAAGAAACCCGATCATGTTCTCTGTCATCTCTAAGTTCAGTCACTCTTATGAGAATCTCGATGTAATCTTAGCGACATGTGTACTATGTGACTCTAAACTAACCACAAGTTGGAGTTTTTTATTCACTAATTTATACAAAAGTTGAAAATTTTGAAAAATTTACAACGCAAATTCTTAACCACTCCCCCACACTTAAACTTTACATTGTCCTCAATGTAAATTGAATAAATCCAAAGAAAGTCAAGGTGGGAAATCTTATAACGATATGCGACAAGAAAAAGTAAATACAAGACAAAAAATAAAATAAAATAAAATATAAGAGATACAAAACCTATGGGTTGCCTCCCATGTAGCGCTTGGTTTAAAGTCGTCAGCCCGACTATATCCTTGCAAGATTCATTCCCCATAGACCAACAATCTGAAAAGTTGAGGATCCTTCCATAGAACCTGTTTTGGAAACACTAGCTTCACACAAATATTAGTAATATAAAACATAAATGAAGCTATGAACCGATAAAAGTTTCCCCCACACTTATTCTTGTCCACACTTGGAAGTGTATAAAGAATATAGAAGTCAAGGACTACCACGGTTTCTTGTTTCAAAACCTGCATAGTATGAGAATCAATTATTTCCAGTTGCGGATATCGAGAAACAAAGTCATTCAACAATATTCTCGAAGCACATACATTCAAACCAATAATAGGTAAAGGAGAAGAAACAATAGGCAACGTTAGACAAACCTTGCACAATCTCTTGTATCACGGAATCCTCTTCATCCTTGAAAAACTCAAGTGAATTATTCACCTCTTGTATATCATGGTCCTCTATCAAACCTTGTAACCATTCTTCGTCCGTTTCTGCCTTAACCAAAATCTCGGCATAAACATCATCATTACAATCATTTGCAAGCTCAATTGGGTCTTCCACAATATTGGTCATACCGGTCACATTCTCAACATACCCATTTTTGTTGTAAGGCACATACTCCACCGCAGATTCAAGTCTCACCATAAGGAACTTTTTTAGAATACTCATTGCATCTTCCTCAAGCTCTACCTTTTGAATAGGTTCATGATCGTTATAAAGATCAATGCTCGAGTAAGCTACACTAGTGTCATCATATTCCTTTTCAACTTCACCTTGATCGCAAAAAGACTCCATTGTACACTCCTCGGGGATGTCACCATAAATTGGTTCAAGCGATGTATTTTCATAATAATCATCACTATCATAGTTGACATAATCTTGTTCGTCGCTGAATTTAGTGTTGCTAATCTCTAACTCATACTTTTGAATAGGTGAATGAACATTATTAAGATCAAGAGTTGAGTTCACTACACAATTATCAACGAAAGTCCCCAAAGGTTCGCCTTTTTTACCATAATTATTCATTTCCTCTTTGTATTCATCAATGCCCTTTCTTATGTAAGAAACACCTCTTTGAAGCTCTTGGAGTGATCCATCCAAATTCTGAATATAGTGTTCCATTTGTTTGTAAAGCTCATTCGACAAGGCAAAAGTAGAATTACTTACTTCATTATTGCTAGGCCAATTATATTCCTTTGAATGGGTGAATGATCATAACTACGATCGTAAATTGGGCCAAACATACTATGAGCACATTCGGTCGATGAAACTGGTTCCATGCTTGGTTTTCTACGAACTGACTCCATGCTGACCATAAATTGTTGCATTTCATCTACCAAACTAGAGGAAATATTAATAGGAGCACAAATACCATCCCCTCTTTGTGGTTGCTCACTTACATACCCATCGTAAGAAGGTTGGAATGTATGAGAACAACTAAAAGGGTACGTGGAGTATGGAGCATAACCAAAGGATTGGTTTTGATTGTACTCCCCGTAAGGGTGATAGTTGTCATATTGTTGAGGTTGAAAGCCGTATTGATTGCTCCAATATGCTCCATCCATAGAAATTGGTACCTGAAACGAGATTCTCAAAATTCGGTTTAGAACCAAAGAATAAGAAAAAGTAAAACAAAACTAAAAACAAAAATAAGAAACCAAAAACAAGTGACAACCGTTGCCTCCCCGGCAATTCAATTTTCACACATTGCGCATGACAATTCGGACAAAGGTCAATTTCTACATATGACTACAAGGATGTATCACTACAAACCATAATCATATCATGCTACTCGTATTCAAGGTTATTGCTCGATGATGAACCCTAAATTAGCTATAGATATGGATGTGATTTCAATCAATTCTAGACTTAACTAAACAAACATTCAATCATATTGCAATACATCAATCATGCAATTATTATAACCCGTAGAAATCAAATGATAATATTGAGAGAAAACTAACTCATAAAAATAATAACTTGTTTTCAAAATCCAACTACATCTTTAACCAATAAAAATAAATCAACTACTTGGGTTTTTGGAAATCATAACAAAGAGTTTAGAAGAATCTATCACGTGAAACCCTAGAAAACAATTAGAAGCCTCCCTAATGGAGATATCTCTAGGTTTAAAGAAAGACTTTTCTATTTATATGCTTCTCCCCTTCCAAAAGGATACTCTTTCCAATATTAGTTCTTCTCAAAACCCATCACCAAGTGGTCCACCAAGCCCATAGTGCGTTAAAACCCATGTGAAAATCTTTGCCGAATCGTCGCTCAAGTCCAATGTCGCAGACGGAAGTTGAACGGAATATACCACGACGGTCACCTTGGAATATGCTACTCCGTCGCCCGAGTCAAACTAACGGTCTTCTGTAGTCGTCGTCACCTTTAACGGTCAAGTTAACGGCATCGTTACACAGTCACCTCACCCGAATCGATTCAACTCACCAGGTTCTGATTCCAACCAAGTTTCTTCTGTTTCAGACCGATCCAGGCCAATTTCAGGTCTTTTATCTTCAATTCCTGCAGAGCCTAACATACATCTATTACTCTCAACTCATCCGCTGCAATACGACTTATGTCTTGTGTTCACTACACCATCTGAATTGTAGCTGCAATACCTTCTTCCCCTTGAATATCAACAGCTCTAACACTTGATAGCAATATCTTAGCTTCAGCCATTCTACTAACTTCAATTGCAACATCACCTGCAATTTAGCTTATTGTAGAGCCAAATCCATAACCTGAGCACCAGAATTCAGTCACAGTACTCTCCTCATTCCCTTCACAGCACTTCTCTACCCAAGACAACATAATCATCTCCTCCAGTTCACTATAATCATCCAACACCTGAGTCACCTGCAATACTGCAACTTCATAACTGCAACTTCATCTCAGTCTCAGCATTAGTTCCATGCTCAGGTCCATCTCCTCATTCCATCTGATCCATCCGTTCCATTTCAGTTCAACCAGCACTGCCATGTCTCCTCTACAATTACTCCCATTTCTGCAACCAGTGCATCAAAATCAGTTTAACTCCTTTCTGGTCATTACATCACCAGTTCTCGCTCTTTAGTATTTAGTAACACAATGGCCTACTCCCTGCAATGCACAGACTCAACACCTCCTCAATCTCCATGACCAGCTTCTGCAACAACATTCCCTGTGAAACTCAAAGCTGAAGCTTCTCATCTTTTGCACTAACCCGACGAGCATATACAAACCACCGCCTTGTACACACCCAACCATTCGCAAAGATCCCATCTGGTGTTGTTCTCTTATGTGTGCAACTACAATCTCACACAAAAACCAATACCACACAGAGCTCAATTATGTTTCCTTCTCAACTTCAAACACTCCCCGCAACAAACCGCACTACTTTCTGGCAAAGATCGTAGACCACCGACTTCATTCTTCCTAACTGCAATTGCACTTGCAGCTGAATCAACTTTTGTAATTCTTTTCACTTCCCTGTAATGCACACTAGACCACAGACTACCAATTCTCAGTGCAACACATACATCCTTTCCATTCTGAGCCATACCACCAATTTCAGTTCCTCCTGCAATCAGCCATTACCACCAACATCACCAGTACCATCTGAGTTACAACCACTAGCTCCAACTGCAACTCAAATTACCAGAATCACCTCCCTGAGTTCACACTTCAAACCCCATTTTCTAATTTCTTTGTATCATCCTGTTCTTCAATGTTTCATCTGATTTCTCCCCTTATTCTTCATTTCTGTGTTGAATCACACAATATCTTCAAACCTTAATAGTCAAATCGATTTCAGCAGAACCTTCCTTCAATTTCTGTTCAAACCCATCTGCTCAAATCGATCTAAGGCATCTAAGAATATCACCACCAGACTCTATCAACCTGTACCCTTCATTAACTGATAACATAAATAATTCCTTCTCTGGGTTCTCTCATTTTAGTTCAATAACTTAATTTGTACCTTCATCTCCATATCCTCACCACTTCTTCCACCAACTGAATCACAACTTCTCAAAAATCATCATCTCTGTCTCATTAACAAGTCTTCTCAAATTCATCCCAGATTCGACAACCCATTCTCTAATCTCATCACATCAACATCAGAATTCAGAAATCCTAAATTTCACTCACCTCCGTTCTTCACTGTGTCTGATTTTGATCTACCGAAAACCCATTCTCTTGATTTGAGCATTTTCAGTCAATTTCAACCCCAGATTCAAAACCCTCACTATCTCCTGAACCAGCATCATTCATTACCCTTCTATAATCGAACAATAACAATCAATAGCTTCACTAGATCCGAACCCATTTTCTCAAATCTCTTCTCACTTCATTTAACCTTCATTATCGCAGAAACCCATCACACAGAGACTCTTGAATTCAATCTTTAACATCACCGGCACCAGATATCTTTATTCAATCGTCTTCAACAATGAACAACAACAGCATAAGCATCAGAGCAACCATCTCACATCTCTCTTCTCACTCAGATTGATTTTCCATCATCAATTTCATCTGAATCTCACGATTTCACCTCTCACAGACAGCAGCCATCTCTGAATTTGAAGCGGATGTAATGAAGAAGAGTATTCCCGATTGTAGGGGTGTAATGGTTGAAATTTATATTGCCACCCTGCTCTACTGGATAAGGACCACCTCAAATAACTTTCCTGTCAATTCCAGATAACCGACACTCCATTCGCTTTCTTGCTCCACTGTCAGTTGCGGGAAACTGACAATTCATTCTTCGCGTGCGAATTGACCAGTTTTGCGCTTTTCGCTTTAAATGGATGATTTCTTCTCCTTTTGCTCATAACGACCCATTGCACGTAATAAACTCAAAAACAATAATAAGATACAAAATTTACAAGAAAAATAGCAAAGAAAGTATAAACAATAGATATAAATATAGGTGTTTTACAACACCTATCATCTACCCAACTGGCCTAATGCATCACGATGATGCGAGATTTAGCCCGTAGCCAAATACCAAACATAATGCGTTATTTTGGCGCAATGTTGGCCTTAAGCCAATCTACCCCTTCCCACGCAACAGAAGCTTTGGATGAAGCTTCATATCAGGCCATGACGCATCTTTTAACATTCGTCATGCTAAAAACATGGGGTGTTACACTACCATATGAGTTCTAGGTGGATAAGATTTATCCATATTGAAACATTTTAAAAGTTTCTCAGTGTACATCTTCTGGTGAACAAGTATGCCACTCGGAAATTCTCACGATCCTTAATCTCAAATTCTCCCTTTAAGGATTCAATTGCCTTTAGGATTTCTTTAGGAGTTCCAAACAAGTTGATATCATCGACGTATACAACTATAATAACAAATCCTATTATGGTCTTCTTTATAAAGACACATGGAAAAATAGGATTATTTACATATCCCTTAGTTATCAAATATTCACTTAGACGATTATACCACATTCGTCTAGATTGATTTAATCCATATAAAGCTCTGTTAAGTTTAAGTGAATACATATGACGTGGTTTGTTTTTAGACAATGTAAATCCTTCTGGGATTTTCATATGTATATCTGTATCCAATTTTCCATACAGATATGTTGTAACCACACCCATCAAATGTATATCAAGTCCTTCAGAGACTGCCATACTAATCAAGTATCGGAATGTAATAGCATCCATAACAGGGGAATATGTTTCTTCGTAGTCAATCCCAAGTCTCTGCGAGAAACCTTGTGCTACAAGTCTCGCTTTATAGCGAACAACTTTATTTATCTCATTACGTTTTCTTACGAACACCCATTTGCAACCAACTTGGTTCACTTTTTTAGGTGTTAGGACTGCATGTCCTAACTGATTCTGCTATAATGGCACCCTTCCATTTTGGCAAATCATGTCTTTCACAACATTCTTCTATAGATTGTGGCTCAGGGCCATCTTTATACATAGTAATCTCAATAGCTACTGTAAACGAAAATTTATCATCGACAAGAACCTTGTTACGATCCCACATTTCTTTCTTGTACGCAAAATTTCTTCATTTCCTGGTACCAGTTCCCTTTCAGGGGAATTTTCCTCGACTAGAGGTAATAAGTTTGGAAATGAGGGTCGTTCATCTATAGTCTCCTTTTGAGCACTATATTTTGTCGATTCTAGTTGGCTTTTCCTTTTTCTAGGAATAGAATCTTTTGAACCAATGGGGCGTCCACGCTTCAGGCATACCTTAGATGACTCATTTGCTGGAACAGTCACGACCTGTCCAACGGGGACATTAGTAAGTGCCGGGACATTTTTAGCGGGTATGTATGATTTTGTTATTCTTGATGTATCAACAAATGCATCTGGCATTTTATCGGCAATGTTCTGAAGATGGATAATCTTCTGCACTTCAATTTCTGATTGATTTGTGCGAGGGTAAAGATGAGACAGAGTAGGTACATATCAGGAAAGTTTACTTCGTTCTTCTGGCGGCTTAAATTCTCCCCCTAATGGTGAGAAAATTGTCTCATCAAAATGACAATCAACAAAATGGGATGTGAATATATCACCAGTTAAAGGCTCAAGATATCTAATAATAGATGGTGAGTCAAAACCAACATATATGCCTTTCCTACGTTGTGGGCCAAATTTAGTGCGTTGTGGAGGTGCAACATGCACATATACACAACAACCAAAAACACGCAGATGAGAAACATCTGGTTGATGGCCCAAAACAAGTTGTAACGGAGAGTATTGATGATTTGCAGTTGGCCGAAGTCTAACTAAGGCCGCAACATGTAGAATAGCATGCCCCCATGCAGAAACAGGCAATTTCGTTCTCATTAACATGGGTCAAGCTATTAACTGCAAATATTTAATAAATGATTCAGCTAAACCATTTTGTGTATGAACATGAGTTACAGGATGTTCAACATCAATACCAGCAGAAAAGCAATATGCATCAAATGTTTGTGATGTAAATTCACCAACCGGGCGAGAAGCCGGGCAAATGCAACATTTCTTGTGGATAAGAGACAAATATGTGACCATCTAGCAGATCCATCAATTAGGACCATAAAATACTGAAAAGTTCCACACTGAGGGTGGATAGGTCCATATATGTCTCCATGGATCCTCTTAAGAAAAGTTGGCGATTCAAGAATAACTTTTGTTAATGACGGTTTGAGGATCAATTTTCCCATAGAGCAAGCAATACAATTTATATCTGTGGTTAACAAAAGCTTCTGGTTCTGCAAAGGATGTCCTTGAGAGTTCTGTACTATTCTACCCATCATGGTAGATCCTGGGTTCCCTAGTCGGTCATGCCAAAGCTTGAATATTTTTGGATCATTAAACTTGGTTTATGACACTATAAGATTCAATTGCTTTGATTGTTGTAAGATACAACCCAGAAGAGATAGTTGCAAGCTTCTCTACGAAACGTTTCCGGCGTGTGTCAGATAATGTGATAGATAAGTACTCAGTATTATCTTCACTTATTGTTTCTAAATGATATCCAGTTCGACGAATATCTTTGAAACTTAACAGATTTCTCAAAGATCTCGGGGAATACAAGGCATCACTGATTTTCAGTTCTGTACCTCCTGGTAAGATAATATTGGCTCTTCCGGAACCATCTATTAAATTTTTTTGAACCCCGGAGATAGTGTTTACTTTTGCCTTATATCCTTTTAAATCAGTAAAATATTTATTATTGCGAAATATTGTATTAGTCGTTCCACTATCTACCAAACAAATATCTTCACCGTCAAGGTTAATTTTTGATAGATTACTTTTGGAATCCATACCCTTCACAACAAATATAATACATGGAGAAAAATGAGTTAATAAAACCTACGTCTTATATTAAACATGTAATTATACATACAAAAGATGGTATACAAACCAAAATACAACTTAGAGTACACACAACTATATTACAAAAAACACAAGTTGACAACTAGTTTACTAACTAGTTAAGTTCTTCATCATCTGACTTATTAAGAAAATCAGATATGTCCCACTTTCTTTTTCTGACTTTGTAAGAAAATCAAAGTCTAAGTGGGGAGAACTAGTAGAAGCCTCATTAGTCTCTATAAGATTTGTCTCAATATCAATTGCAGGTCGCTTCAGGGATGCTTGATACAGATTAACAAGATGCTTGGCAGTACGACAGGTACGTGACCAATGACATGTCATACCACAACGGTAACAAACATCTTCCTTGTTCTTTATAGGCTTGTCAGACGAATCTTTTACTTTATCTGGGTTTTGCTCTTTCTTTGGGGTGCCATCTTTCCACTCCTGGTGGTTTGACTTGAACCGTGAATTCTTGTCTTGGTTCTTTTTATTACCACGACCATGTTTCCCTTTACCCTTATTATTACCTCGTCCATTACCATTGGTAGAACTCGTTGTCGCATGTGCTTCAGGCACATAAACAGATCCCACATGACAGATTCATGATTTATTAATAATAACTCATTATTTTGTTCTGCAACAAGCAGACATGAAATCAACTCTGAGTATTTCTTAAAATGACGCTCTCGATATTGTTGCTGCAAGACAACACTCGAGGCGTGGAAAGTGGTAAAAGTTTTCTCGAGTAATTGTTCATCGGTTACATTTTTACCACACAATTTCAGATGTGAAGTAATTTTAAACAATGCAGAATTATACTCAGAAACATATTAAAATCTTGCAAACATAAATTCAACCAGTCATTTTTGGCTTTAGGCAGAATAACCATCTTCAGGTGGTCATATCTATATTTCAAGCAACTCCACAGAACCTCGAGGTCCTTAACGGTCAGATATTCTGATCTTAGCCCGTCGTGGATATGATGACGAAGAAAAATCAAAGCCATTTGCTTTATCCTACTCGGATGCAGTATTTCCCTCTTTAATTGTGTGTGCAAGATTCTTGGCCCGGAAATGTAACTCCGCATCCAGAACCCATGAAGTATAGTTGTTACCAGAAATATCTAAAGCCACAAATTCTAGCTTAGTTAAATTCAACAACATAACGATAATATAGTAATTAAAGTTACCTTTCGCTTCGGAAAATTTTGGCATCACCTATTTTACTAGAACAAATAATAACCCAAAGCTCGAAGAAAATAGAGCTAACTCGTGCTGATAACGTGTAATAATTATACTACTAATAATATTATTAGGCACTAATATTAGATATTATCTCAAAGTAATTAACTTTAAAACATATAAGAGAGAAGGGTGATTTCTTATTAAACATAAGAAATGAGATACTCAAAACCAAAACCTAAGCATGGGTATTTATACAAGTTTGTGAGGCAGAGATTCATAGCCAGCACATGGTAAAAGTGTCGTTGTGCATGGAGTAAAAACATGCAATGAAACATCCACTAGCTCTTGTTGTTGGACTAATGCAATCTTTGTCCACCCAAGTGCTCGTGTATTAAGCTAGCAGGTGAATCACTAACTATGGATATACATTAAAAAAGGGATTGGGGCTCTACTTGTGGCTCGGCTACCATACAATTCTCTTGTAATTGAGGATGATTAATTCGTTAGAGTTTAATTACCTTGTTGAGTATAAATATATATTTATATTATTCCTTAAAAAAAGGATAATCCATATCCTAGATTATATATAATAGAATTTTGTTTTTTTGTTTACAAGGCCTCGGTTTCTAGTGACTAGAAATGCAGTGCGGTGGTTAGGAAGATATCAAACATCTTGAATATGGAGTAAATTTTTGATGGGGACGTTTTACGATGGGGGCATGGGGGACAAATCATGTCTTGACATGTGTTTTTCCAATTAATTGTTTTAACAAATTCTGTTACCAAAAATATAAAGGATAAAATATCACCAATTAAGATAATTAATATTTTCACCAAAAATACACTTTTTTTGTATATATTTGGAAACAAAATTTGATGGAATTAATTTATAGCAAAGACACGTGTCAAGACATGATTTGTCCCCCATGCCCCCATCAGAAAACGCCCCCATCAAATATTTTTCCTTGAATATGGTGTCTAACAACATATTTGGCAAGTGTATGAGCAACATCATTTAGTTCTCACAACACGAAGTTAAATTCTACCGGGGAAATCTCGGAGGTGATGAGTTTTTTATTTCTCTCTCTAGCTCTGAGGATCGGGCGATTATTGAGTCAACCCAATTCAAAAAATCGGTTTTCAAAAATTGATGATTTCTCTATTTTTTTGATTTGATATGATCTTACATGGTTTGATTAGTGAAAATAAGCTTCATGTTCTTCATTATGGCTATATAATATTTTAATCCTTTCATTTTTTCTTTCCTGTTTTTAAGAAAATTCATTAAATCTTCCTTAAAATATAAATGTCTAACTAATATCTTTTTACCTGCTTTGCAGTTTTCAAGTAGTGTTTCAGTGGTGTTCCAGCGGTGGTTTTCAAAAACAGTGGTGTAGGGGAATTTCAATCTTCCTTGAAAATAGTGGTAATTCTTCATCTGTCATGGAAAAACTCAAGGTCTCCAAGAATGGTACAAGCAAACTCGCAGTAGTGTTTTTTGCTTTTCTATTGTCCTTATACATGATGCACAAATCAGTAGGATTTGCTGTCACATACAGTTCTCGATTTTTACAAGATCAAAATCACAAAAACTGGAATCAAGATCGTCTCTGCATTCTCAGAAGTTTGAGGGGCAAAATTGGTAAAGCACAGAAGGTAAAAGCGCAAATTTTGGATTTCAAAAATTTGAATTATCAGTTACCTTTCTTAGAGTCAATATCTTCTCCGAAATTTCTTGGTGAAAATTGGGGTGAAGAATCTGGAAAATGGAATAAGTTTGGTAGGTGGTATTGGATCAAGTCAAACCCTAAACCTAATTTTGGCTATAAAAAGTGCAAGAAAAAGAGTCTTTCATATCGTTCTCGAAAACATCTTCAGAGCAGTAAACTCAATAGAAAAATGGCGCAACCAAACAATATGCAACTAACTTCTCTCTCCAAGAGGATGAAAGACACCAACCTCAACTTAGATCAACTCAGAAATGTAAGGAGCAGTATCATCTCGGCAGGAAAAATCGACGAAGCAGCCCCAAAATGGCATAACTGTCTCATAGGCAAGATACTCCACAAGGATAAAGTTGATCATGAAGATGTGACAAGGGAGGTGAATATTATATGGAGGAGGTATAAGAAGGTGGAGGTTAGTAAGATGGCATAATCTCTTTGTTTTCAAGTTCAAGACGAATGAGGAAATGAAAGAAGTGTATAAGAGGATCCCCTGGGTCATCAACTTTATGTTTGTTGTCCTTCAAGAGTACGATAACTAAATTCCACTGGAAAATTACAAGTTCACACATCAAATGTTTTGGTAATCCTGTGTAATCTTGCTCTAGAGCATATTGATCAAGGAATCATTGAGAAGTTGATCCTTGATATTGTCCGAGGTAGAAGTAGAGGGGGTGAAAACAGTTACTGTCAGAGGAAGGGTGGCTACAATTAAGGTGTTGGTTGATCTCAGTAAGCCACTTAAGAGGGGGGTGTGGATTTTTAATGCTGCCAAACAAAAGGTCTGGGTAAAGTATCACTTTGAAAAACAACCCAAGAAAATCTGTCCTCACTGTTATGTTCTGTATCATAATGATGAAACCTGTGAAGATACAGCCTGGGGTATCTACATTTATGGTCTGACAGAGAAGGAGTTTGAAGACTTGCAAGCAAAACATGCTCATATGGTTAAAGAAATGTTTCAAAAGCAAAAGGAATCGGGTGAATCTGATGGGTTGAATGGAGCATCCAATGGATCTGGTTATGAAAATGAGGATGGATCCGGCCCGAGAAAGAATAAAAAGAACCGAGAAGCAAACTCGATTGAAGATAACTATGTTCTGTTGGATAATAATAATCAAGAGGGAAGCAGTTCTTCTCAGGGTGATGGAGTTCATCATGGGGACAATTCTGTTGTTACTTATAATGGAGAGGACTTGAATATGACAGATGCTGAATATGGAGGAAGAAGTGAAGGAATCTACCACCAGAACACTGCTGAAATACGATTGAGAGCTGCAAATCAGGTTTGCAATCTTTTCATCCATCTTTTTAATCTAGTTATTAGTCCTACAATCTATTTTACTTATCATTGTGGTTGTGAATTTCACTGGGTTGCTTGCAATATTCGTGTTCAACTGAATTTTGTTGATAGATTTAGGTGTGTTAGTGACCTAGATCTGAGAAAACTGAAAATTTTATCCTGGAATGTCCAGGGTTTTGGCAGTAAACATACTAGACAACACCTAGGAGAGCTGATTAGGGCCAATGATCCTGATATCATTTTTATGTGTGAAACTAAGACAATGAATCAGAAAATGGAGAAATATACTTATAATTATATGAACTATCTCTATTTTAATCCTGTGGGGGCTTCTGGTGGTCTGTTCTTGTTGTGGAAAATTCATATTGATCTTGTTGATATGAATTTTAATTTTATTTCAGTTCTTGTTAATGTGGATTCTAGAAGTGGTCACACTCTTTTGAATTGTATGTATGATGCCTTAAATGATGTAGGGTGGGATAGGCAATGGGACTACTTGGATAGCTTAGCTAGTATATATTCATGCCCTTGGATTGTTCCTGGTGATTTAAATTTCATCATGATACAGGAGGAAAAGTTTGGTGGCAATACTATTCCTCAGAGTAAACTTGATGAAGTCAAAAATCAATCAGATCATTTAGACCTTTTTGATCTGAGCCACATAGGTAACTCTTTTACTTGGAGTAATCATAGGAGTGATGCCTCCCTTATTCTTGAGAAACTTGATAGAGCCCTTTTTAATCATGCTTAGATAGATTACTTTCCTAATGCCATAGTATCACTTATTAGGTCTAGCCAGTGACCACTGTCCCATTCTTCTTGTTACCTCTAGGGAAGAAAACAACACTAGAAGACCTCTAAGGTTTAATATATGCTGGTTCAGTGACAACAGTTGTAGAGACATAATTAAGGATAATTGGACAACTAGTGAAAATGGGTCAAAAGCCTATAAACATACTAGATGTCTTTTTAATGTTAAAGTGGCTCTTAGGCAATGGAATATAAGTTCTTTTGGAAACTTTCAAACACATATAAATGATATTCATGCCCAACTTGATAACATTAATACTAATATGCATGACACTGCTAGTGCTTTACATAAAAAGAAACTAGAAGATGATTTGAAACATTGGTATGTTGTTAGACAAGATTACTATATGCAGAGAGCTAAGGAAAATGTGTTGTCCTTTGATGATAAAATCACTAAGTATTTTCATGATAAAGTCAATTATAGGAAAAGAAGAACTCAAATTGAGTGTTTGAAGAGCAACATAGGAATTTGGTTAACTGATAAAAGCATGATAGCAACTGAGCTAAGAGTGCATTTTAGTAAAATGAGTAGAACTACAAATCCTGTCAGTGATAGTAGTTTTCTTGATGTTTTGACTCCTTGTATTTCTGATGTGGAGAATGACTTTCTAATACATCCTCCTAGTGATGAGGAAATTAAGTCTGTTGTTTGGCAAATGCAACCTTGGACTAGCCCTGGTCCTGATGGTTACCCTCTTGGCTTCTATCAACAAATGTGGGAAACTGTTGGCCCTGACACTATTGCAATGGTAAAGAGTTTTTTCCATTCTGGTCATATGCTTAAGCAGATAAATCACAATTTTGTCTCTCTTATCCCTAAAAGTAATGCCCCAAAGACTCTTGCTGACTTTAAGCCTATTAGCTTAAGTAATGTTAGTTACAAGATTCTTTCTAAGCTCTTAGCTAGTAGACTTAAAACTGTGATGGATAAATTTATTAGTCCATACTAGGCAGCTTTCTTATCCTCTAGGCAAATAACAGACAATATTGTCATAGCTCATGAATTAGTTGATACAATGAGAAAAAATAAAACCAAATCTGGTTTAATGGCTATGAAATTAGATATGTCCAAGGCTTTTGATAGGGTTGAATGGAAATTTATAATTGATATCTTGAAAAAACTTGGATTTCATGAACATTGGTGTAAACTTATTGAGCAATGTATATCTACTGTGTCTACTTCAATTTTGCTTAATGGTTGTCCTGGTGATGTTTATTATCCTACAAGGGGTCTTAGACAGAGAAACCCCTTGTCCCCTTATTTGTTCATAATTTGCATGGATGTTTTATCTAAAATGCTCATTGATGCAGAGAGGAAAAATGATATTCAGGGAATCGAAGTTACTACTACTAGTCCATCTGTAAGTCATTTATTTTTTGTTGATGACTGCTTGTTTTTCACTAAGGCTAGTATTAAAGGTGCTAGGAATTTAGAGATCATGCTTGATAGGTTTAGTAAATTCTCAGGTCAGGCCATCAACTTTGAGAAATATGGAATTGCTTTTAGTCCCAAGATTGAACCTAGAACTAGATCTCAAATCTTAGCCAGTTTGAAAATAAAACATCTTGGTCTAGCTGATAAATATTTAGGAGTTCCTTTACTTCTTCAAAGAAACAAAATGGAATCTTTTAAGCATTTAGGAGAATCTTGTGAGAAAAGGTTAGACAACTTGCAAGGAAAATATCTAAATCAACCTGGTAGAACTGTTCTTATCAAGTCCACTCTAGGAACTCTAGCTTCCCACCATTTAGTTTTTTTTCCAATGCCTAAGAAGATGACAGATAAGTTAGATGTTGTGCAAAGAATGTTTTTCTGGAATAAGAAAAGGTCTGCTAGAGGGGGTAATCTTTGTAATTGGGATAATGTAGCTAAACCCATTGATTTAGGTGGTCTGAACATTAGAAAAACATAACACTTAAACACTGCTTTACTTGCTAAGTTAGCATGGAGAATGCTGACTGACCCTGATGCTTTGTGGGTTCAAATCCTTAAACACAAATACTTCCCTGATTTTATCCCCTTACACGTTGTGTGTGCTGAAAAATGTTTCTTGGGTGTGGAAAGGAATTTGTAGAGGACTGGAGTTGATTAGGAAATACTATTGTTGGGAAATTGGGGATGGTTCTTCCATTGAAATATGGAAGGATAAATGGGTGCCCACTATTGATACTCATCTTAACAATAACTTTGCTTCTAATGCTATGAATACAGTCAATCAACTGATTGTGCATGAAAGAAAATAGTGGAATGTAGATACTCTGAACTGTCTTTTTGAGAGAAATACTGTTAATGAAATTAGTAATATTAGAATTCCTTCAACTGGGAAGGACATTCTCAGATGGGCCCCAACTCATAATGGTAAATTTAGTGTTAAATCTGCCTATAATTGCATTATGCAGGAGATACATGGAACTGGTAATGCTATCTTCCCCTGGAAAGCTTTGTGGAAGCTTAATCTTCCACAAAAGATAAAACATCATCTTTGGAAATGTCTAAATGATTGTGTATCTGTGAGAAGTGAACTATCTAGATTTGTTGCAGATATTAGTAGTGAATGCCCTTTTTGTAGGGAGGGAGTCGAAACTGCTACCCATCTTTTCATTAGTTGTGATGTTACTAAACGGCTTTGGTTTTCCCTTCATGCTAACATTGCAGGAAGTATCTCTGATGTTAGTTTGCAGAGTTGGATAGGTAGTTGGTTTCATGCTAGTACTGTATCCAATGAGAAGAAGGACAGATATGTTCAATATGTCAGTTTTGTCATATGGAATATATTGAAGCTAAAGATGTTCTGTAGTGTTTGACAATGGAACAATTCAAGTAACTCAATTTGTGGCTCAAGTTAATAAAGACATTGCTAAGTGGAATGAAAACAGTATAAAATGCAGTGTTGTAAGAACTGTTGTGACTCAAACTAGGAATGTAATTCCTTGGAAAATGCCAGATAATGGCTTCTATAAGATTAATTTTGATGCATCTTATTTGAAAGCCAATAACTATATGGGTATATGACTGATGATTTTTTTCTTATGCAGGGCAATTTGGAGGAGCGCAATCGTGCTCTGGAATAACTCAAGATGAAGAGCAAGCTGAAGCCTTAGCAGCACTAGCAGCAATTAAATGGGCAAGAGATTCAGCTGTGGAAAAACTACACTTGGAGGGTGATTGCCAGAGTGTAGTAAAAGCTATCAATGGTGATGTAGGAAGTATTAGATGGACAAATAATAATGTCATTCAGGACTGTCGAAGTCTTTTAGTTAGTTTCAGAGATTGGAAGTGCACTTTTGTGCATAGAGAGTCAAATGAAGTGGCTAATAGTCTTGCTAAAAAGGATAGAATTGATAGGATTGATCAGGCATGGTTATCTGATTATCCATTATGGTTAAAATCTCTAGTCAGAGAAGAGCTTAATGTAACCATTCACTGATTCTTTTTAATAGAATTTCTTCTTTCTTATTAAAAAATAATCTCAGAGGTAATAGCCTTAATCTAAGCAGTTGTGTTGATAATTCACCATGGAACCCTTGGACCTCATTTTTGAGGACCTTGACAACAAATGGAGAGTCACTTTCAATCACCATGTTGTGGTAACCCATCGTGATGGCGAGTTTAGCAGCCAAAATGAAGCCCTTTGCTTCAGCAATTAGTTGGTCAAGATGGGGATAGGTATCAAAGCTAGCACTCTGAAAAAGCCCTTCATGATTCCTGGCAACTGTAGCATTTAAAGATTTACCATTTTTGTTAGGAGCATCGGTGTTGATATTTATGGAGTGTTTAGATGGAGGCAGCCAACTAGTAATGCCATTATCTGGAGGAATAATGCTTCAAAAAAAAAGGAGGAATAATTCGAGTTCAGAAGACTTGTTGAAATAAAATAAATGTTGACAACACCACAATAATATTTTGTAAGTACACCAGGAACACGTAAAAGTGTTTTTTTTTTTTTGAAGCATGAATTTTATTAATTACTTAATGAGCTATTACACAGTAAAAAATACCTAAAGATTCATCATTTACAATTGGAATGGTATGCCATGAATCTATAGTAGTAAAACAATGGAGTGAATCGTGAGCAGCTGACTTCGGATCAAAGATGCATTGAGGGGAGGTGTTAGAGTCGAAGGTCAGAAGGCCTTCGTTCAATACTTTCCACAAGAAAAGCTGTATTTTTTATGGATGCGACTGAGTCCATAAGAGCTTAGATGATGGTATGGGTGTTAGATGCGCTTGATTGAAGGTTCTAGTCACGTAATTGCTTTATTATCAACATGGCCTTTCTTCTTCCGTTTCATTGTAGGCATGCGTTATCATTGCTATAAGATAATATTAATTGACAGGCTCAGGGCATTTGTTTTGGTTGCCCTGTCTTTTGCAACATTTTTTTTAGCCTCTGGAGAGACTATATGTAAACCGAACTTACATTCATTTCATAAATTTAGGTATAACATCAGGATTCAACATTGGATGACTTCACTAATTTATTATTTAATGTGTATGTAGTTGTACACCTCTTGATTATTAATGTGCACATAAATGTACACATGTTGATTCGTGTACTTAGTTGTACACATGTTGATTGTTAATTAATGTGCATATTATGTTCTCCGGCTCTGCAACTTTGATGAAAACATTCTCGCTTGTTACAGTGCCTCTCCTGTTCGGCGCAGTCCTATTCCTAGGAACAAGAGTGCATCTCCTTGCAAGACTCTTCTTCTAGGGTGAAAATCCTGGTAGATGCAGTCATGAAAGTCCTAGAAAAAGGAGCCCACATTTTTGTTTATTTATTATTTTATTTTATAAAATTAGTAATTAATCATGTTAGGCTGAACTTATATTGCACGATTGATGTAGGGTTTACAAAATGGACAAGTCGCGCCCTTTGAGTAGGCGTGTTGTTTAAAAGTCGGCGGGTATTTGTATGTTCTCTTTAAAGTATTGAGTGGGTGTATTGGTAGACTTTGTTCGTTTTGAAGGTTGATTATTGCTTTGTTGAACTTATCATAGATGCACTTAATAAAACAGTTAAGTAGTCTGCGAGCGCATTTTCAGTTTCTCAAATATTTAAGTTGTCGGACTTGATGAATGAGTTAAGTAGTCAGTGAACATTTCTTCAGTTCATAAAATATTTAAGACTTGGTACTTGATGAATGAGTTAAGTAGTCCTTGAACCTTTTTTTTCGGTTTGTCGGATATTTAAGTTCTTAGGACTTGATGAAATGCTGCGGTTTGGATGTTTAATGGTTTGTGGCATGAGCTTTTGCTTCACATAATTTCCCCTCTCGCGCATTGGTTTTCTCTATTTCTTTTCTCATATCGTTTTAACCATGCATCTTTTAGTGGGAGTTCTGACTGTGGTGCATCTTTTATACATGTTTTGCAGGTATACATATTGGTGCAATGTTGCAATCTTATGAAAAAGGAGGTTAGGGTGTAGTTATGAATTATTGATTTTAGGAATGTTTTGCGCTGGTATACGTATTGATGCACTAGTGTATTTTTCCATAAAAAAATAAATTTGTGTGTGGTTATGTATTTTTAGGGATTCGTAAGCTCAAAAAAATAAATTTGTGTGTGGTTATGTATTTTCTTATGTGGTGTATGTGGTGTACAAACTGGTGCTCCTTGTACTGTCTTTGGATTTTCTAGATTTTTGTAAATGTGTACATGTTTGTACACCAATGTAAACTAAGATTTTTAAAAAGTGAGAATTATATAGTCGTATGGGTACTCTATTTGTGGCTCTCGGAAAGAGCTTTCCGAATATATAAAGTTTACGAATTTTGGACAAACGGTTCGAAAGATAAATTGTTTTTAGTTATTTTTTTATATCATTTAAAATTGCCGACATCATCATGAGTTATTTTGGACTAAGCTGTAATTTTTTTTGACTAAATTGAAAATCATAAAGGTTATATGTGTACTTTCCATATTTCAAATAACTTATGGACCAAATTGTACCTAGTTAACTCAGGATGAACTAATCTGTATTTTTTGACGCGTTTTTGGATTAAACCGTATTTTTCCCCTCTGGATATCACCTCTCTCTGTCTAGTTTTTGACGATAATAGTGAAGGTTAACTAAGGCTTGCGTTCTCTTTTTCGTAAGCTAAAGATTAAAAACTAGTGCTGCTCAGATCTAAGCAGATCTGAGCCAGGGCCTCTGAAGCCCGTCAACTTGTGCAGCCGCACAGGGCGGAAATTTTTTTAAGCTACCGTGGGCTAATGTTTTATCGCCCAATATTTATGGGTGGTTCAATATCTAAAAAACCACGGTCAAAAAACTAAAAAAGCAGCCGACGGGAACTACAAAATTAAGTTAGTTAAATATTCGTCTTCTCCTGTAACTTCTCTCAAGTTCTCAACCCTAAACCTAAAGGATTTCAAACTGCAATTGAACTTGAAGCAGCGTGCAGGCAAGAGTTAGAGAGGAAAAAAAATTAGTAAATCATAATCCATACGGTATTATTATTAAAGGTTGTTTAATTTTGCATTATTGTGATCATTGATTCATTATTCATTACATAATTGATAATTCCATTCCCTTCGGTACATGTACTTATGATCATTTTTTGTCTGTACCTAACCTCGTATGTTATTTTTTTTTTTTTTTTTTGAAGCATGTATGTTAATATGTTTGAATGTTTCGTAGAATCACAATCAAAGATTCACATTCACAATTGATATTTAATGTTAATTATCCATTTAACACATACAGACATACCCCATACTGATAGTTTCCGTTTGAGATTATTATTATTGAATTTCAATGATTGAATCAATCCCTATTCCTTGTTACTTGTTAGTGGTGATTTGCTAACAGTGAACTGATTACAAGTTGCAACATCTTTTTATAGGTGACGTGGTTGGACTTTGGATTTTCTTGGATTTTTTCTAGAAGCTACTATCAAAATATCAAGCTACAACTTGATTAAGGTACAAATATTGCCTAGTTATATACTTCTATTGTCATCAATTACTTATGATATGCCTCCTCCTAGGAGGGTGATACTAGCTGAAAGACACAGTTACAATAAACTTTAGCTTCTTAATAGATTGAAGCAATTATTCTGTTTGACTTTTTTTCCTTAGCATTTTTCTTGCTCTAATGCAGGTGTATACGGAACCACATAGAGCGAGAAAAGAAATATCGAGTTCTCAAGTGAAGCTAATTTGCCGGTGGCTCTGTTTCAATTTGTTTCTGGACATAGATAAGTCCTTAAATTTTCTTCCTTAAGCAGTTGGAAAATGAGTTATTGTATGTTTCTGTTTCTGATAAAAACTAAAAACCATTTCGTTTCGACAAATGCTATCCCACACCGTTTTGCGTGAAGCTATCACGCTCAAGTGGCTTCTTTACCATTAGATGATCGAATCAACGGTTGGATTCGCGTTTTGGAAAAGACCCACCACTTTCAGGAAAGGACCCACCATTTCCCCTAAAGGGTTCAAGGTCACATTGGATCTGAGTTTTAGCGTGATCGAACGACAAAGAAGCCGCTTGAGCGGGATAGCTTCCCGCAAAACAGTGCGGGACAACACCGCTCCTTCGTTTCAAATGTTTTATACTGCTATGTGGTTTATAAGCCCGTTCAATATCGTGTTATGCAATAAATTTCATTAAGAACCGTTATATGTGCTAAAAAAATGCATCGAAGGGTGTCCGAGTTCTTTCGCACAAGGTCGTCTAAATGTGAGAGACGACCCTGATCTGAGCATCTATGGATGCGGGTAATCTTTTTTCTCTATACCGGGAAACTCTTATCTAGAGAGGAGATCATTCGATTTAGTTACACGTAAAGGTGTTAAACTGGTTTCAACACTTAGAGCATCTCCAATAGAGGGTGAAGGTTTTATTTTTTTATGCCACATAGGATTTTAGACCCTTATTTACATTAAATTCATCTCCAACAGTGGATCCTATTAAGTAGGAAGGGTGTCAAAATAAATATGAAGGTCTTGGAGAAAGTCTTATTTAGACCTTGGGAATGACCTCCACGTCATCTTTTTAACCATATTTTAAATTTTTACTTTTGAATAATTTTTTCTAAACCAATAGGAAAAGGGGAATCAATTTTATCATTATGCAGAAAAACTAATCCTCAAAATAAGACCCCCACTGTTGGAGATAGTCCATGAGAAAAGCATTGTTATTTTTGCCACGTACATATGACCCATAAATAAGGATCTAAATAAAAACTCCACGTAGGATTTTTAGCACCCACTGTTGGAAATGCTCTTATCACAGTTACAATCTGAGCGTGTTTTTTCCGATTTGGAAATATAACGGTCCCGATTATTTCTTCCAAATATTTACTTAGAAATTAGAGTCAACAATGGAACTTACCCCCACTCACCACAACTGATCAATTTAGGTCATTTTGTTTCCAAATATTTACCCAAATTTGGCCCATGTATAAACTAAAAATTAGCCCAATATCAAAATATATGTTAACATGATGTTTTCTTTCCATCTCCTTTTTTCTTTTTGCAATAACAAAAAATTGATGTTTAAATGTCCTGATGCTCTATTGATTTGATTTGAAAACCATAAAAATATATAGAAATAACATTTAAAAATTTGGGTGACAGCCAGTATCAATTTCATTTCATATAATAATACTAATTTTAATATACACGTTATTTGGACAATTTAAAATATTGTTAAGTAGTGTATTTCTCATTGTAAAAAAATTTCAGGTATTTAGACTAGTACAATCTTCGTGTACGAAAAAAAAATAGCCCACCCAGACACAAAATCCTGAATCCGTCGCTGGCCGAAGGACAACTTCTTGGCATAAGCCAAATTATCCGAAGATTAGGCATCAAAAGATCGAGAAGAATAATACCATCTCACGGAAACAGAAACCCAGCCATTTTATTAACTTAGATACCACTGCGACTAGAGGAGAAAGCCAGGATCCAGTGTCGCAATAACATGATCAGATGGTATTCTAATGCAACTAGATAGCGTTATTCCTCTGTTAGCATTTAATGTAAAATGAGTGGAAATATATTAAGCTGGCTAGCTTTAAGCATTTAAGCACGCACGTAACACAATGTTGTTAGTAAAATTAATTGGTAGTGCGTTTAGTTACAATGACAATGAGAAACAGTCGCAAACACAAGAAGAAAATATGTATAAACTAGTACACAAAATTGGTCAAAAAGACCAAAATCAACAATTCCTGGGTGAAAAAGAACAACTTAGGTTTGATCTTGTTTAAATATGCAAAAATTAAAAGATCTTCACGTTTAAATGGACAAAATTTAAAAATAAGTGAGGGATGTAACCGATTTCATACCGTCCATTTTCAAATATTTTTTCTTATTTTTATTTTACACGAGGATGCAATCAGGTTTCATCTTTGCTATTTTTTAAGTATAAAGCAGGAAGAATCAGTTTCAATCCTTGCTATTTTGTTTTTAGCTATTTCACAGTCACTTTTTTTACTTGTCCATTTGAACCGTGTTTTAAATTTTTTTGGACAAATGACCCATTTTTACGTACTCTGTCCTTAATTATACAAGATTGATTAACAAAAGATAATAGAATAAGATAATGAAGGGGACATAGATGAGTTAAACAAATGCAGAATCAAGAGACAATATCTAGGACGAGAAAGATCTTTTACCTTTTTCTGTCTTTCTATCAAGTTCGGTGTATATCATTTCAGTTGAAAACTATGGACTGCACATCTTAGAAGCATTAGAGATCCAACAAGAATGAAAAAAGTTGAAGGAATTTTAGTAAACAAATTAGTTAATCAAGCAGTTTTCTTTTTAAATCTCTAATTTTGGACAGAGATACCTATACCATCTAACCATTTACATGACCACTAGAAAAATGTCATACAATTATAGTAAAGTTTTCGTTTACTTATTTTTAAGTTAAACTATCGACTGCAACCTATCATTTAAACTAAAATGAGATAAAACAAGAAAGTAAATGGTTATAAGAACTACTAGTACGACCGTTGCCACGGTGGGAGGGCCGACCGAAAAAGAATCTGAACATGGGGTTCGATCGCGATTACTTTCACCCTAGTTTAGAAAAAGTGATACTTTCGCCCAGTTTCGAAAAAGTGATGACTTTGCTCCGTTTAGAAAAAGTGATCCTTTGCGTCAGGTTTGAGAAAAGATACTTTTGGAAACCAGAACAATATCATCTTTCTAAAGCCAGCGAAAGTATCACTTTCAGAAACGGAGCGAAAGTTTCACTTTTCCGAAACAGGTTGTGAAAGTATCACTTTTCGAAGCAGGAAAATTAGTCGATCCATAAACCAAAATATGGTTGCATGATGTGTTGTGCATCCTTTGTGGTGGTTTGCATAATGACTATGCATTCAATTTTCGAAAATTATGCTGAAATTAAAGTATCATTTTCTTGAAACGGAGGGAGTACATTGGTTTATTAGTTGGAACGGAAAATTAGTTGATGCATAAACCAAAATTTTGCTACATAAAGTATTATGTATCTTTTGTGGTGGTTTGCATAATGAATATACATTTAATTTTCTAAAATTGTGCTTAAAATGATAAATATCTCCGAATTTTTCGTAAAAACTCTAAATTTGATATTGTTGTTTGTGCTCGTTGGATAGATTTTTTTATTAGCTTTCCAACAAGATAAAATTTGTAAAATTCCAAGCATGGATTTTTAGATATGTTATATTAAAGTTTGTTTCCAATTATACCCTTAAAAAAATAGGATATATAAGGAGTTATAGTAATTGGGTAAAAGAGGGATATTTTTGGTTTTATCTAGATGGACCATTCTAAATCTTTTTATGGTAATTGATCACTTAGATTTACAAAAAAGTGGCCATATAAAGGTCCTCCCTCGCTTCGCTCGGTCGGCCCAATTATTTGTTAACTTTGAATTCAATTCTTACTCGTATGAGTATTTCAGTTTAGACTTAGAGTGCAAGGAGAAAATTTTGATATTATAAATAAATTGTGAGGTAAAGTCAGATCACTATTCTAATTAGTGGGGGCGAATTAAAAAAAATAAATAAATTAGGCCATAAATTAAGCTGCTAACTACACAATTATTCCAATACTTAATTAATAATTATGTTTGTATTGGTATAAGGTCGTCTATGTACAGAGTATAAGGAAACCCCCTCAAAAGAGCTTGCATGTTAGCAATAGGAATAGTTTGGTCTTTTGATTGTGTCTTTTCTTGTGTGTTTATTGGGGTTAATTGGGATGACAGCTATCTCGATCTTTGTGTTGTTTAAGGCCACCCAAGAGTCGGCTACCAACTGATCCGCAGACAAAGTAAAGTTAGTTAAAACCGTTTCTTTCAGTTTACGTACATTTGTAGTAGTAGACTAGTAGTATTAATCATGATCATTTTTAATTATTTTTTAAACAAATTTTCAATTTTGTTTTATAAATTAGTTGAAGTTCTACCTAGTTTGATTGGGGGCCAGACCTTTTAATTGGGGGCCAAGCACTAGATGACAAAAAGGGTCACCCAATCCTAATTTGGGTCACCCCTTATAATTTTTTTTAAATGGCTAAAATGCCCCTAAGTGATTAGTATTAAGAATTAATTAACTTGATTAGTGTGGTAATTGTGTTTAGATAAAAATCTGATTTTGGGATAAAAATTTGTGGAGATTTTATTTTTGGGTTTATGTGTTGAGAAGAAGAGGAGAAGTTTTTGAGTGGAAAAATTAGGGTTTTTGAAATGAGTGATTCAAGTGGAGGGAATGAGGTTGGTGAAGCTTCAAATAACAACCATGATTGTGTTGATGGTTATATTGTCTCAACTAATCATATGGATTGGATGTTTGATGAGGAGATGTTAATGGAGGAAGCCATGAATAATGGTGGAAATGAAGATCCTACTCCCTCAAAATGAAGGAACCGATACTCCAAATGAAGAACCCGTGCCTCAAAACAATCGGGTAAACCTCATATACTCTTGAAATTGTCCGAATGGTGCTCCAAGAGGGTCGATTCATGGTCACTTTGTTTAAGTACGTCGGTGTGAGAGTCGTTATAGATCGGGGTTGGATTCATTAACGACTCTTAAAGGTCGTCGAGTGGTGGAATTACCGATGGCGACTCAAACCCCAACTTTCGAGGTTATGAAAAATCGTTAGGGGCGGGTGATAAACACTGACGACTTTTTATGCTAGGTCAAAAAGGGTCGTTATTTTTTTTTTGTTTAGATGCGAACGACTCTAAACCCAGAACTCACAGTAGATAAAACACTTAGAGTCGTCATATATGTATGCGTAGAAAATGACGACCCAATCCTGCCATTTCAAATTTTACGTAGAGTCGTTGGGTGTTTTAGTTAATATGCTAACGACCCTTGTATTTGGATTATCATAACTTTTGATTTCATAGAATCATTTCATTGAATCGTAAAAGGCATACATCTTTCATAGCGATACATTAGGAAATGAAATACAATAGATAACAACGGTGCTACTTATACACCTAATCATAAATAGGCGTAATTATACATGGTGCCTTCCAAGATAAAAGTAGCAATCAGTCGAACTCAAACTTTTTCCCACGAAGCTCTTCGTAATAGCCATGACGCCTTCCTCAATCGAAACGCAAACATACTCGGTTAGTATTGTTGAAAGCTTTGGATAAGTTTTACCTCTTGTTTAAATACTTACTCTCATAGACTTCAGAAATATTGGGCATGGCTTCACCTGCGGCCTTGATTTCTCTTTTGAAAACTTCACACTCGAAGAATATCTCACTCGAACCGTTCCTTGACGAGTTTCAAAGACCTTGAGTTGCAATTTCCGTCTAACGCCACAAAAACGATGAATACACGGTTCCACCAAGCATCCGATGTTTGATCAATGTCTTTTCCTAGATCTTCAAAGTGGTTTGTGTATCTGTTTTCCAAGCTCTCACAATAGCACAATTCTCTTCCGAGTGTGAGTACTAGTCATGGTGTTTCCTCTTCTTTTTCCTCTTGGATAATAAATGTATGAGAATGAATGTGAAGGTTTAGAATTATGGTTTGGGTGAAGAATGTGTAGAGGTATGGGTCTCTATTTATAGAGATTAAGGACCCAGCAGTCATTTTTTGAATTTTTAACCGTTGCCCGACTCAACCACATTTGGTGAATTCAAAATTCACATTAAGCACATTAAGGATCGTCATTATGTATATTAAACAAGTGACGACTCTTGATGATATTAAGTGTCGTTAATGTGTTATGTTCTACCGAATGACGACTCAACCGTCAAATAGTCTCTCGTGGTCATAGTGACCTTTAGAGTCGTTAATATGTTCTTCTCCCTAAATGACGACTCATGCCAAGAATTTCAAACAATCTTTAGAGTCGTCACTTTTGCTTTAACGAATCATGACGACCCTTTATGAACTATAGCATATTGCACCGATATTTGAAGTCATGTGTTTTATTGAATCCGAAAAAACATACATGTAGTTGAAATAAAATAGAAGGAAAACACATAAAATTGTTCAATACATTGCCATAGAAAATCTATACGAGTTTAATTATATTGGGCGACTGCCATTCTAACTTCCTCAAGAGAGTGTAAGCTAGATCCTCAGTGCAAAACTCATGGCCTAGTACTTCTAATTCGTATTGAGTCCGACCCAAGTATACTTGGAAAAACAATTTTTAAATAAGTTAGCGTTGTTGAATAATGATAACCAAATAATTTTTTTTTGATGAAAGGCCTATTGATTCACAAACTTACTCTACTCATTCGAGGTTCGTTCGGCATAGCGTCCTTACAAGCTTTCAATTCGTTTCTTAGCAGTACGCATTCATTGTATAAATATGCGTACCTTCCTTATTTGTGGGAGCGTCCTCCTATAACGATTTCCGCTTAGCTTTGAATACCTTAAACACCCGTTTCCACCAAGCATTGGTGTTTTGATCATGCCCAAAAGTAAGGCCCTCTTGTTGGGTCTTCAGTTCGGCCACCTATTGCGCTTTCTCAACGGAGTGCTTTGTGAGAGTGGTGTGTGCTCTGACAATAGCAACATCTTCTAGATTATTGAATGGAGTTGGAGCCATTTTTTAGTGTTTGAAAGTGATGGGTGGCCAGTCGAGGAAGATTGAAAGTGATGGGTGAATAAGTTTGGAAGAGATAGGTCTCTATTTATAGCAAAAATGTACCCAACGGCTAGTTTTTTTAATAAAAAGCAGTTACTTCTGCAATAACCTGCTCCTACCGGGTCAAAGTTACCGTTGATTTTCAAATTCTCCACTAAGTTCGTCTAGCAGTCGTCAAGCTAGATATATAACACGTAACTGACCAGGAGATGGCGGGCGACATGGTTTATATTTGGGAATGTAGAGTCGTCATGTATAAAGAGGGTCGTCATTTGTCGAGGAATGGGTCGTTGTACTGCAAAATTAATGTTGGCGATCTGTTAGTGCCGTCAACTCTGTAAATAATGATGTAGCGGTTCATAGGGCTCGCCATTTTAACATCTCGTAAATGAACGATTGGATTATGATATGTTTTTATTTTCTATGTAGTTGGTTGTACTGGCAGAGCTCTCAACCGGAACCTGTCTACATTATCGGTCCGGATACCTCCCAACACTATACTGACCGATTTGGTACGCTTTTAATGTTTGAATCGATGTATATCTTTATGAAAATTGTTTTAATTAGTGTTGCATCATGAACGTGACATTGGTTTTAATGTAGACGTGGGAGACAAAGGTCTGATGTCAAGGAATGGATTATTTCCAAGGCAAAAGAGAAGATGCGCGTAGTTGTTCAAAGCAAACACGTTGATTATAAGCAAATGGAGATGGTATGCGAGAGAGCTGGGATAAGGAAGAAAGTCACAAAGGGAAGAACTACCAAGTATGAGAGAAGAAGGCGACGAGGGTCTACAAAACTCGTCGAAGAAGATTCGGATGCCCCTTCGAGGATTGTTTTCAAAAGGCATCCTGAAACTAATCTGTGGAGGTTGTATAGTATTCCGGATGGTCGTCACAACCATCCTCCACCTAGTACTCTTTTAGGGCAGCCGGCATATGCCAGATTGAAACCACATCAAATGGAAAAGGTACGGCAGATGAAGCGATGTAGGCCCCTTCAGATCCTAAATGCAATAAGGGCGGAAGATAAGGCAAACCTGTCTATTATTTTCACAATCTACGCTGCTGATGAGTGCCAAATATTGCATATTTATACACCTTTTTATTGGCACTTTACTCATCTTTTGCGCTTAGGAATCGAGATATTATCCCAGATTCTGTGTTTTCTTTGTTTTCAAGAATAAATATTTGTATTAATTAATTTTGTGTTTTTAGGCAATAAATAAAGCTCTGGAGGATCGAGGAGCCAAAAGAGCGAAGACTCGAGGCAAGTGTCTATGGAGCAGAAGCCGAATCACGCAAGCGCTGCAATATGCAACTCAACAAGAAGCAACTCATCTACAACGCACATGGGCCCAAGCTATCCATCTCCGACCCGTGACCCGGATCCAAGCCCGTCACTTCGACTGACGTTGAGATCTCCCCAGCTACATCCTACGGCCGCTCAGCCTTGCATATCATTACTCGATGCTTCCGCCTCGACACCGAACCGCTCCTGGCTCATCCTAAGCCGTTCCGGATCTCGTCTGCTCTTCAGCCGACGCCGCTGATGCCTCTCATCATTTCTCGCTATACACGCCTCACATCGAAGAGCCCTATATATTCCCATTAACCAAAACCCTAACTCATCTCTTTCTCTTCCCTTACCCGACAGTTGCAGAGAGAGAGCTCTGCTCCTCTCCTTCCCTTTCCCTGTCCACGGCCTCCTTCGCCCAGGCCAATGCAGCCCTTACCGCCTCCGTACATCACCTTCCCGACATCAAGCAACAACTCCATAGCCACCTACTCCATCACTCTTTCTCGAGTCATCTATTTCATAGCTTCTCCACCCTAGAGGCTAGGTTAAAGATGACTAGAGTTAGGGTTGCTCATCTATCAATCGAGGGAGTTGCTATGGACGCATGTGACAAGAAGAGGGAAGCGATTAGAGTATGGGTTCGAGTTTTTATTAATTTAATTTTTATTTTAATTGAATTAGGGTTAGGTATTTTGGGGAAACTTTGCATGTATAAATAGGAGTGTTCTATGGATGTAGAAACCACGCCTGGATTAGCCAGAGCAGTCACTTTAGTTTTAATTTGTATTTCATTTATCTTGTAATGCTTTAGTTTAATTTTCCGGGGTGTGTTGAAACCCCGATTATGTGCTAAGTGATTCACTTTCATGTTGTGTTCTTAGTCGTGCTTTAATGTGTTAGAAATATTGTATTCGAGCCATTTGATCACATGACCTCTGTGATGGAGTGTACTATGAAGAAGACACTCCATACTAGGGGAGTGTGTGATATTAAGCAAGATAGTATCATGGTGTTCATCCACGGGATGAACTAAGACCATAATTAGACTAGGAATTGCCTTAGCTCAATTTCGGGCGGTGGATTCACCACCTGGTAACTTCCGAGTTTGTTACATTTCACTTCATTGCCTTAGCTTAGTGTCACATTTCATACTCACTCGTATCGGCATTTACAAAACATCTGTTGTCACGTTACCTCACTTAGAATTCAGTTAAGCAGCCTTGATCAATACTAGAGCACCACAAGTCCTTGTGGGATCGACCCGTACTTGCCGCGTCTCCGATAGACGCCGTGCACTTGCGGTTATCACCGTAGGCCATCATTTACATACACTTTCGAGGCCTACCAAGTTTTTGGCGCCGCTGCCGGGGACTTGGCGCGTGCCCTGTGATCCATTGCTTGCTTTGCTAAGTTCCATCTATCCCCTGTACATATTCACATATTATTATTTTCAACCCCGTGTTAGTGTAACTTAGTTAATTTGTCTTGCATCTTCACTGTTAGTGCATTAATACCTTAGTAGTGCAACTTAGTTACAATCATATAATTGTTAGCTGTAGTTAGCTCATATTTGATCATCTTCATCCATCTCAGTGCATATCTGTAATATAGTAGCATCAGCTGTAAGCTCATTTGTGCTTATCTCATTTGTGCTTAACTCAAGTCGCTCTGACTCGGTGTAGCACCTTTGTTCATTTGCCAATTGTGTCTATATCAGTAGCCCCAGTGATTAGCTCAAACACACTCTGTGGAACCGGGCATTTATGAATCTCATTTTGCTACGAGTTGTAACTCGGAGAAGCAGCTTGAAGCATACGATACATGTGAGAGTAATGTATAGCTAATTTTGTTCAAAGCTGTGCACATCTCTTTGTCATTGCTTTAAACTTTGCAAGTCACGAGCATCGAAGCTATTTGTGGGTTACAGGTACTGCTATGCTACTTAGGTGCTGCTTGCTCTTGAGCAAGCCAAAGGAAGGGAGACTCAAGGAGCGGAATAACACATGCCATTGTGGCTAAACCGATTGGTCAATTTTGTTATACTCTATACACGCATGTGTCTACGTATGCAAGCAGTACAACCACCGAATGTATCTTTAAAACCTTGAATGATTGAATGTATGCTTGTAGTTGACCTTGTGCCCACACCACAAGCCTCGTCACATGTTAGCTAAGAACCTTAACCTTGTGCTAATTCTTGTCCGAGCCTCCACTTGTGTTGAACCAAGCATTATTAAAAACTCTACATACACACAGAGTGTTGCATACACACGAGTTGCATACACTGAAGTTCACTCGACTTGTATGCTCTGTAAACCTTAGTAAGCCATTCTCTCGTCTCTGTAATTGTTGTTGCTAAGTTTTGAGAGTCAATTGCCAATCAGTGCATTCAGTTGAGTGCAGGTGAACCGGACTGCACTAAGGCCATCGTGTGATGTATCTTGCATGAGCTCGTGTTGTTCACCTTACCCAATTTGTGCTTTGCTTCTTAGGCTGCATCTGCAGCTAATAACTGAGCACTTGTGTAACCCACCTCGAGCACAACTCCCACTTCTGAGCATCGTGTGAGTTGAAGCTACAAGTTTGAGTCACAACTTGGAAAACCAAGTGAGTCACGCATACGCAAACACCGAGCACAAAGCTTTAAGCCCACTCGCCCATAACACAGGTTCAGAACATTTACTACTTTGAGCCAACGGGCCGGCTTACACACCAAGCCGAGCCCGCAAGAACACAAGCACCCCGGTGCCGAGCTCAACCCCAGGCACGCTGAGGCTAAACCCTATTAGCCAGGTTTGCATGTGCAACCACCCGAGCCCACATGACTTGGCCTATCCTAATCGGCCGTGCAAAAGAGCCAGTTACATGCAGACGCTCCGCCGCTGATCTGGCCTCAGTCACTGCGGGCTTAAGCTAAGCTGGCCCATCGTTGGGCTGTGCACACAACTGTTGGGCTGTCAAAACAACCACTTGGGCTTATACCAAACCGAGCCCAACTCTGACCTAAGCAAGAACAATGCCGGTTTTCACAAATCCTGGGCTTGAACAACAAAATCCCAAACAAACCAAAAACCAAATTGAGCCCCACAGCAACTTGGGCTTCCCCACCTGAATAAACTCCCAACAAGAGCAAATGAATCCCATTGAAACCAAATCCCAATAAACCAAAGCCCGTAAACCAAATTTTGAGTTGTTGGTACTAAATCATGTCGGGATTTTTGTACATGGGGATGAAACGGAAATCTCATTAGAGAAACTTGCCAGGCACGTTTCACATATGAAACCCCATAGACCATAATGATTTTAGCGGGCATATTATGAGCTCCTCTCATTCCACCCTTGAGTACTCATACCCTAAACTATCATGAGCACATGTATCACCAACACAGTGGGGAGTTGAACAATTTTATACTCCCCCAACTCCTAGCTTGCAATCAATAATGGAAACACTCATGGAGCAAAATGCTAGGCTTGAATCGAATGCAATACATGACCATCCATAGCAACATGCATGATCATCCCTTCTCTAGTGAACCATGTGCACAACCATTTAATGATTATTCATATGAAACATGCATACCCACTATTGAAGACTCTCCTCCATTGAACAATGTCACATGTTCTTAAAGATGAACCGGATTCATTTAGAAAAAGAAGAATGGAAGGCAGTTCATGATAGAATGATTATTATCCCTAATAAAGAAAAATCTACGAAAATAGTGTTTCTCTTCCTACTCATGCAACAAACACCTAATATGAACCTAATCTAGAGGTAATGAGTATACTAGAAATGCTATTAGGAAATGCATTTTTGTTATGATGATGATGATGATGAATATGATATGTTGAAGAGCATGTATCCGGAAAATATGATGGAATCTTTTTGGTTCGAGACGCGTTAGCGTCTCTTCTGTGAACCCTATGAATGATACCTCTAACATTCATATATGTGATATAGATTGAGCTTGGCTTTTGTGAAATTCTTCGAATGTGAGCATGCTTTCACAACTTGTTTGTGACTTGAGGATGATTTAATCTTCTGTTGACACTAATGTTCTTTTTGGATCATGATATTATTGTTGTCATCCGATTCCCTCGCCCATATCACAATATGTTGCACACTGCGATGATTATGACTTGTGATTGATGAATTGTTCTATGCTGGTGAACATGATTTACCCTTTTCGACCTTAGGAAAGTGTGTGATGGTCAAATGATTTTATACATGAAAATAACTTAGATGTACCTAACCTCTTCCCCGAGTCACAAATCGATACTCCTCCACCAACTAAGGTGTAGTTTGTCACAAAATTGCAAAACCAACTTTTCTAAAAATGCCTAATTCTAGGCCTAGAACTTTTGTGCTTCCCAAGTCCTCTTTGGACTATTTTTGCATCAAAGTATAACACTCTTAAGGAGCCACAGTTGGAATATGTATGTCCGTCTGTAATTAGCAAAAACTCATTTTGAGTTAGACCTTTTGCATGATGTACCTTTAAAATTGCAAGATTTTGTTCTCCCAAACACAATTCTACAAATTTAGGTTTGGGGGAAACTCCTTCACATCTGTGCCTTACTCTTGCACTCTCTTGTTATATCTGTGTAAGGCCGTTGATGTTTGTATATTTTCTATTGGGTTGATCCTCAACTCTCTTTAGATTGTTAGTTTTATGAGTGAATTTTGTATATAATCAGAGGACTTGTTAAATTTTCTTTTCTTGATTCGTTGAGTCTTCTTGCACATATATTATGCTAATCCGATATGACTTCGTTGAGAATATTGGATTCTAGCCTTGACGAATGAAGCTCAACCTTGCTCCCGTCGACATCCTAATCTCTTCCTTTATCTTATCGCATTAGTTCATTGGTGCGTGATCGTTTAAATTTTTCCTATCTCGTGACACATTGAGGACAATGTTTGATTTAGGTTTGGGGTGCATTTGCATTTAGAGTTTTAGTTTTTATTTTGCATTTAGAGTTTTAGTCTCCCCAACGGGGCCACTTTGCTTGGAGTTGCAAGTTGCGATCCTTCTGTCACCCCTTTTGATACCGTCTGCACTTTGTGGCCCATGAGCCCTTTGCCGCATCCGTAGATTTAGTCTTGGATAAGCCGAAAGTTTTCCTAGAGGGACGTCGTGCGGTAGAGATGGTCTTCGGGCCCAACAATTATGATGCATTGGGAGGCTGTCTTTGCGGTGGTTTCGGGTGAGTTTATCAATTCTATTACGGACCTTGTGAATATTTGCCTGGGGGGGTTGTCCGTAAGTACTTGGTGAGTTTATAGCCCGGCCCCTCACACTCTTGTTAAGCCTAATGGGGGCATTAAGCCTGATTCTTGTTGGCACTATTGGGACGTTTGGTTTCAAAGTAGCGACTTCTCATGGTTTGGCACAAACAACTATGCTTAGTGACTATCGGTTTAGTGGGATACCTTGTGGCGGTGGAATCCATTCTCCATGCGGTAACCGACTCTGAAGTCAAAGGTGACTCTACTTCCATGTCTATGCTTCTCGTGGACTTCTCTAACGCTAAACTCCGGTAAGTAGGTCCTATGATTAGAGAGGTTGGAAGCATTGTCCGATATCGAGTGGGTGGAGTTTTGCTACACGTCTGCCAGGCTATATTATATGGATAAAACTCTTTCCTCGGCTCGGGGAGTTCAACGGGGATCCTCTCGGTCCCATGTTATTTGCTTTGACGCTACACCCCCTCATACATATAATCGGCGAGAGGTGCACCTTAGTCTCAGGCTTGGTATTTGGATGATGGGTACCATGGTTTGAGATACTTTGATGGTGGCTAAGGCTTTAGACATCATCCGATGGAAGGTGTCCACTTAGGGTTGCATCTCAACGTTTCTAAGCTCGGAGCTCTTCTGGCCTTGGATTGATAGTAGAGGGTTAGTTGATGGTGTTTTTCCGCTAACTTGCATCGTCCCCATCGATGGTGTTAAGTTATTAGGTGGGCCGATTGGCAGGATCCCAGTTTATAAATACGTCGTCAAGAGGGTTGTAAGACTATCGCATTGATGGATGCTGTGGATGAAGTTGGACCCACAAGGGAGTCGTCTTTCTTCTAAATGATGCAGTGTCTCTAGGTTATATTTCGCTTTGCGTACTACTAAACCCGAGTTTTTGGATGAGGCACAAGTGATTTTTGATGATCACCCGAGACAGTTTCTTGGGCCATGATTACGGGAGATGGGCCGGGTTTTGGTTCTTTGCAGCGGATTTGATGCAGCTTCCTTAAGGATGGTGGTTTGGGGGTGTCTGCCCATAGAGGACACTTCTAAGCATTATCACATAGCTTCGTGTTTTCGAATAGATCTCAGCTAGGGACCATCCCGAGACACACCGGGTTTCTGGCCCAAGTCAGTTTTGAGTACGCGTGACATGCTTCAATCGAGTATGTGGTACTAGTGATTCTTTTATACGCATTGATGATACTGCCCCCACTCAATGAGCTCTTGGCGCTCAAATATTTTAATGTGGTGAAGAAGAACATACCCATTCGATTTTAATATGTCGAGGCGTGATTGACCTACAGCCGGTAATAGAGTTAGCCATGCTCAAGATTTCTTGTTGGCTATGCCTATTGATGTGCTTAATCGAGACTATTGGTGCAGGGCAGTTTCGTCTTTGTTAAGATAGGCTCTGATTCCCTCTTGAAAATGGAGACTTGTGCTGTTTGGAGTGCCGGGATGGATATCTTTGGAGATCATGCTACACACCTTGTAATGCAAGTGGATGGATCAAATCCGAGCATGACCTAATGCGTGATACCTTTGCGGATATTTGTTATCGTGCGAGTGTTCCAGCCCCGAAAGAGTAGATTTGGGGCTCCTTTCGGACGATGGTTCTGACTTTATTACCGAGAAGACATCCTTGTGTATGGTTGGGACAATGGCTATGATATGTGCTTAGACGTCACGGTGGTTTCCCCCTTCCCGGGGTACTTGGGAGCGTAATTTTGTTCTTGGACGGTGCTATGGATAACGTTGGCAAGGGCCAAGAATCCTGAGAAATGTAAGTGTGAGAAATTGGGGTTTGGGGTTCTGCTTTCACGACCTTAGGAGGCTAGGTAATGACACCGAGGAGTTCACTAAAAGGTTGCTAAACTATATGTCCAACAAGATGAAAACGTCTCTATTGGAGATTTTCTTTTCATAGGATAGGTGTGGTTCTGCAATAAAGGGATTGAGCACTGACTTGTCCCTAGGCTTCCTTCCAACCGGTTGTAAACTCCTTGTTGTTGATGATGATTAATAAAATTTATTATTATTAAAAAAAAAAAAAAAAAAAAAAAAACTATTTTTGTAAAACTCCAACTTTAGAGATTTTAGAGTGCTAGCATGCTTTAGCTATGTTTACATAGAGATTTCCGACTCAAATAACAACTTGGAAGTACCGAGAACACAATCGGTTTCTTAGTTGATTAGAGCGTTAAAGTTGGATTTAACTCCATACCCGAGGGCGAATTAGGTGTTGTTTAGATATCTCTAGAGTAGAATTGTGATCACCCATAGTGGAGACTACCCATTTTACATCAAGCGAGGTACCGACCTTCACTCTTTTGTGACTTTCTAGGAAAGCTTTTAGAGTGTGTCTGTCACCGTACGTCAATTCGGGTAGGAATGGTGAGCTACCAACTTCGCACCACTTTGACTACTTTGATCTCTTGAGAGTGCTAATTCGTCAATCATGAGGGTGACGTCTAAAGATGAAAACCATTCTAAATATCGATTCTGTGCTTAGCATCTCTCTCTCTCAATCGACAAGACCCATAGAAACATCATCGTCGACCATGCTGACATTAGTGTAATATTTGAAGAAAAGTTGAGATAGTCCAAGGTTACATATTTCAAAGGAAAAGATGAGAATTAATGAAGTTTGTGAAAATTTAAATTTTATCGTTGTTAGTGTTTGTTAAAAAAAAAAAAAAAAAAAAAAAAAAAAAAAATTATTATTAAGTTTTTGTGAAGTTCGAAAGTTCGTCATCAAGGTTGAAGATCAAGATCAAGACCGAAGATTGAAGACATTTCTATGGTTCTTATGAGAGAGTGATGTTAATTGCGATCGGGTGAAAAGGTAGTAAGTACTCCACCCCTTGCTAATGGTTGATTTCCTTTCTTAGAGATCATTAGAAAAAGATTCTTTGTCCACACTTTTGTGGAGTTCTCAGTTTTTTATTTCGGAAGGTTATCCTTCTTACCTGCAACGTGTGCGGGATTTCTCTCTTTATTCTCGCTTTGCACACATGAGAACTTAAAAACGTCTTTTTGAGTGCAATTATCATAAAACCCTAATGGTGAGGCGAAGTTGAGACTTATGATCACAATCGAACTGGAATTCTTTCATATGGTATGGTTACTTCTCGGCCAAAGACTTAAGGATGAAATCGTTCTTCGATAGTTCTAACTGCTACTAGCATGCGAAACTCTATGTCCTCATAGCTTCTTGAGGCTTGAGACTCTTTTACATTCTCGAAGTTGGAGAAGGTTTTGTGGGTACACCTGTAAACCCTCACGAGACTACAACTCGTCCACTGTGGGACACCTAGGGTTTAAAACTTAGTGCATACGCTAAATGCATTCGAGAGACTCGCGACTGGTATAGTTAGGATTTCTTCATTTCCTCGTTTCACTTGAGGACAGAAGAAAATTCGGGTTTTTGGGGGTATTTGATGAGTGCCAAATATTGCATATTTATACACCTTTTACTGGCACTTTACTCATCTTTGCGCTAGAACTGGACATTATCCCGTAGTTACGTGTTTTCTTTGTTTTCAGAATAAATATTTGTATTAATTAATTTTGTGTTTTTTAGGTAATAAATAAAGCTCGAGGGTGATGAGCCAAAAGAGCAAGACTCGTAGGCAAGTGTCTATGGAGGAGCCCGAAGTCGGGTTCACGCGCAATGTTGCAACTCAACAAGTAAAGCAACTCATCTACAAGACATGGGCCCAAGCTATCCATCTCCGACCCCGTGACCGGATCCAAGCCCGTCACTGACCGTTGAGATCTCCCTCGACTACATCCTACGTGTCGCTCGACTTGCATATCATTACTCGATGCTTCCGCTTCTCGACACCGACCGCCCCGATTTATCCTAAGTCGTTCGTCTCGTCACTCCCCAGCCGACGCCGACATGCCTTCTCATCATTTCTCGCTTATACCTGCCTCACACCTGAAGAGCCCCATATATTTCCCATTAACCAAAACCCTAACTCATCTCTTTCTCTTCCCTTAAACCTGACGAGAGAGAGTTTCGTCTCTCCTTCCCTTTCCCCGTCACCGAGCCTCCTTCACCCGACCGTGACCCTTACCGCCTCCATCATCACCTTCCCCGACATCAAACAACAACTCCATAGCCACCTACTCCATCACTCTTTCTCGAGTCATCTATTTCTATAGCTTCTCCACCCTAGAGGCTAGGTTAAAGATGATTAGAAATAGTGGATTGCTACATCAATCGAGGGAGTTGCTAAGGACGATGTGACAAGAAGAGGGTGCAGTCGTAGTATGGGTTCGAGTTTTTTATTAATTTAATTTTTATTTTAATTGAATTAGGGTTAGGTATTTTGGGGAAACTTTGCATGTATAAATAAGTGTTCTATGGATGAACCACGCCCGGATTTCATGGGGCCAGTCTGATGCTCACTTTAGTTTTAATTTGTATTTCATTTATCTTGTAATGCTTTAGTTTAATTTTCGGGGTGTGTTGAAACCCACACGATTATGTGCTAAGTGATTCACTTTCATGTTTGTGTTCTTGTCGTGGTTTAATGTGTTAGAAATATTTGTATTAGCCATTTGATCACATGACCCCGTGATGGAGTGTATTTGTAAGAAGACACTCCATACTAGGGGGGGAGTGTGAGATTAGCAAGATAGTATCATGGTGTTCATCCCTGGGATGAACCAAGACCATAATTAGACTAGGAATTGCTTAGCTCAATTTGGGGTGGTGGATTCACCACCCCCGGTAACTTCCGCTTTGTTACATTTCCACTTCATTGCCTTAGCTTAGTGTCACATTTCATACCTCGGCCCATGATCGGCATTTCTGAAACATCTCGTTGTCACATTACCTCACTTAGAATTCGATTAAACGAATTCTTGATCAATCTTTAGAGCACCACAAGTCCTTGTGGATCGACTCCGACACATGCCGTTGCGATCCGATGTAGGCAGCAGGTGCACTTGCTAGTTATCACCGTAGGCCATCATTTACTACACTTTCGAGGCCATTTGCCAAGCAACGATCAAGAGAACTGAATGGGATGGTAGATTAATTATGCAACACCAGAGTGGCTGTGAGAAAAACTTAACTACGCCATGCAAACAAGGGTGGGTCGGGCGACAAAGTGACACATATTTTCTTGCCCATCCTAGGATGGTAGGATTTGCCTCAGTTGTTTTACCAGTCTTGTTCATAGATTGCACCTATAAGACCAACAAGTATAACATGCCATTGTTGAACGTGGTTAGTCATACTTCGAATAAGCAATCATTCCGTGGCATGGTGCTTTATGGAAAATAAGAAATAGAGGACTATGTTTGGGCTTTTGAACAAGTTCGGTTGATTTACCTGAGGAAGACACATCGCGGGTTATAATTACGGATAGGGATTTTGCAGTCATGAGTGCCGTTCGTCAAGTTTTTCCACATGCTCAACATTTTCTTTGTACGAGGCGAAGACACACCAGAAATAGGAATAACATGTAATGTGTTCAAAGGAATTTCCACCTTCTAATTCATATTTAGTGATTCATTATTCCAAGTTTCCTTTCAATCGATATTCAATTTATTTTAATAAATGGTCGTTATCTCTGCTTATTAATCTGACGACTCTACGCTTAAGTCGTGAAGACAACTTTACTCTTGAGTCGTCAACTTGTTTAATCACATAATTAACGACCCATGTTGTGAAATTCAAACAAGATAGTTGGGATTTTTTCTTATATATAATACCACTCCCATCCTCTTGAGCAAGTATAGCCCAAAACCATTTTATTTTCCACCAAACTCGTAATCTTTCAATTGCAATGGCCGAATGGGAACCGGTATGAAGATTTGTGTCTCTTAAATCGTTTGCTAATACCTTCGTGAACGTCCAAATGAAATCTATTCAATGTTTTGGAAGAGAGTTAAGGAGTTTTCACGGTCGTCACCGCTAATCCTAATAACCGAAATGGAGAGACTTGGCATTTCGATTCAACTACATTAAAAGTGCAATGAGAGAGTATGTAAAAGTTAGAAATATGTGTACGACCATCATCATAGCTCCTCTTAAGGAAAAGGAGTAATTCTTTAATATTTATACTTTCATCATGCTTCAAAGGCACTAACATATAACATTCCTCCTTTAATTTCAATCGAACGTTTCAATGGGTTATGGACAATAAATGGGGATACTAAGTTCATTCACCACAAAGAATATACAACGCTTCAGATCGCCGAAGCGAGAAGGTTCATTGATCAACATTTGATGTGTCAAATTCATGAATACCCATATTAACTATTATGTAATTCGAGATTGATGGAATGTTAATTCAGAATCAAAGAGTCGTCATTGGTTTATACAAAATAAATAACGACTCGGAAAATATAAAATAGTCGCTTCATCTCACGGAAGTTTGTGACCTGAAATTAGTCATTGGTTACCATATACTCAATAAATCGACTCTAACCATAGAAAGTATGGTACATCTCACGTGTTTAGCTAACAAAGAGTCGTCATTGTTTTCAATATAACGGTAACGACTCTATCATGGGAAAAAAAAGGTCATCACCATGTTCATTTCCAACTCTAGATCGATTAATTAAAAGACTTAACGACTATGTGTATCGGAAATAGGATCGTTACTCTGCTACAACAAAGCTAACGACCCTAATCCTATCACGGTGTATAATCTTTTGACCGCATTAGGAGTACTACATTATTTCTAACAAACATACTAGTAAACATCCTTCTTAAAACAAAGTAGTTTCAACAAACCATCCAAACCAAACACATAAGTTTTCAACAAACACATAAGTTCAAGTCATAAAGTAAAATAAACGAACTTCAAGTAGACGGTAACATCTCCTCACTCAAGACCACCATCTCGACCTGACCTCCCTCTACTCGACCGGAAACCTCCGGCTTTTCTAAGGAGGAGGACCCGAGTATCACCGCCCCATGGGAACCACCATCTTCTGCACTTGTTCATCATGATGTTGGCTACTTGCCCCTGTTCACCACGTTGTTGTGCTCGGCTGCGTGTTTTCCGGTCCTCTTACCTTCCTTGGCCACCAAGAAACATCTTCTTTGCATTGGGATTTTCAATGTGCGTGCAATAATCGCCTTACCGACGTTGAGTTTCTCAGATCAACAGCCCCTTTGTCGTCAACGAGCAACAAAAAGCCTTTGACAAAAAGTCATTCTGCTCCCCCATATATACATTAAAAAAACAATTTAATGAACTGAATCGACGTATATTTGTATGTAAATGAATAACACAATTACACAAATAAATACTCCACTAGTTTAAGAATGGTAGTATTATCTCTACCGTCGCCTGGGAAGAAGATGTGGATGCTCTTAAGTTGGTCCTCCTACCCGTAGTCCGACCGATCCGTTACCCTACCATGGGAGAAGTTCAGTACCATTGATAGTAATCCGTTGTTGCCTCGTAACCTTTATCCACATGCACCCAAATGTGATGTCTACGAGGCTAGAATGTCTATTATTCCAATGCTTCGACATCATTTGCGAGGTTCATAAACCACTTTTATGTCATCCTTTGCCGCTCACATTTGTTCAAATTGTGCTTGAACGGAGGTACATCGTCTTCATCGGGTGAATCTTGAACAAACCCAAGTTGACGCATGATTCTCAAAGGATTGTACATTGAAAACCGTTTGGGTGAAACAAAGGGCCATGGTAATACACGACATCTTCCATTGCGCCAACTCTAGCATCCTTTGTAAGGAGTAAAGATTACCTCTTCCGCCGTGATGTTGTCAAGTTTTTTACGCATTTCTATCAAGGCATCGCTTGTTCCCTATCCTTGAGAACCGAGTACAACCAACGGTTCGTTGGACTACACCGGGCTCCAATTTGAGTTGATTTTCACATCTTCATTGTCTTTGAACAGTGACGGAAATGATCATAAATCCACACCTATAACAATTTTTTAAAACAATCAAATAAACATAAAAATATATCGAAGGAAAAAAACATACTAAAAGAAGACAACTTTCATCAATCCAAATACCTGATTAGAGCCAAATTCCCATTAATTTGAGAAGTTCTTTCGCGAGATCCACGGGAAAGTGACCATTCCGATGTGCAACCATGGCGATCCCAAGAGTACTTGTTCACATCTTCTAAGGGTCCAAAAGTGGGGCATGTTGGCGCTCACCAAGTTATTTTGCTTTGTCTGGGAAATACAACCGTGCAAGGACGCATAAATAAATAAGTAACCGCCATACCGACATTCCATATCAGAGACCTCCCTTGTTCCTTCTCTTCAAGATTTCATTAAAACATCTCGCTAATGTCCACAAGTTTGAACTCTTTCTTGGTGCTTAGTTCCGCACGAAAGCCCATCGCTCTTCTCTTGTATCCCAGCCTAACAAGTTCTTGGTCCATGTATAAATTTCATCCAACTAGGCTGCCTCTCTTGAAATTCCTCACCGGTTGATTTACCCTCGACTGCACCCCAATATATCTGTTCGCATCACCGGGAGTCAATGCCATCTCGCCGAAAGGAAGTTGGAATGTGTCGAACTTCCTCGCCTTTCCACATGAACTAGATACGCAACCTTGTCATACGCAATCCTGAGTTCACAACGGCATTGCATAAACCTGGAGTTTTTAACATTTTTCTCTAACTCTTGCACATTCATTTGTTAGCTGACCACAACTCCATTTTTCTTAAAGAAGATTAGTTTTCGAAAAGACGTCTTGACATTCTTTATGATCCCGCAAAAATAAACAATTAAATATTAAAAAACATATAAAGTAATATCAACCAACTAATCAAATAACAAGCAAAGTTGGGATTCTTTACTATTGTCTCATAGATTGTATGAGCCGCGATCCGTAAATATCCAAATAGAACTTTGCATCTCTAGGTTCTCTCTTGGTTTACCACTTCAAAGCAGGGCTCCAACATCGGGGAACGTGTCTCGCGCGGTGCAATATCGGTTCATCCTTCTTAACCCTCTTTACCGGCTTCGCTTTGCATTCTGCTTCGCCTTCTACATCTTGTTTACCGTCATCCTCTTCATCATCATTACCACCACCATCATCCAACTTCATCTCTTCCTCCTAATGACCACCATTATTACCTCCATCCCTTCCTCCTCATCATCATCATCACCATTACCATCAGAATCATCACCACTAACATTATCTTCATCATCATTGTCACTCTCTACTTCCTCTCACCTCGTACGAGAGGATCTTCTTGTATCTCCTCTTCTTGGATTTCTTCTTCACCACCACTAATGCCAGCGGAAATAACGGGAGAAATGGTCGGCGAACCGACAACTCATTACCTTTGTCTGCTTGTTCGGTGATAGAAATGATACCTCCCACTCGGCTTCTTACCAGCATAATGGACCGGCAAGTAAGTATTTATCATGGCGTGGAGGTTTGGAAGGTGGAGTTATCTTATTGGAACCTTGCCTTTGGTTACTGCATTTAGTTTCAAACAAAACAAAAGACCTAACAAGACATCAACTTATGGTTATCAGATCAAGAGTCGTCAATACGATAATCTAAAACACAAACGACCCTTGTATATCATGTGACGACTCAAAGTGATATGATGACGACCCTGTCAAAAAGCAATGGGTCGTCAAAAAGACAATAACGATCCTACGATTTGGATTGACGCACCTGTGCATATACTTAAGTGACGACTCCAAAGGAAATAGATGACGACCCTATCAATTTTGGAGACAGAGGGCTGTTCGAGTTCCATCTAGAGTCGTTAGGGAATAAATAGGGTCGGCAAACAAGAGTCGTCATACGCAACATAACAGTGCGACTACTGCCTCTAGGGCAAAATTCACCGAGAAAGCTAATGAAGGCGGGTCGCCACCTTCAACCTAATAGCTAACGATTTTTTTCATAAAATAAACATGCAAATGAAAAGTGGATTGGGGTATCCACTACGACACTAACGACCCTTTTTAACCGAAAAACCGCAAAATTTCCGTTACCGAGACTCAAATCAAGTAATCAAAACACAACTAAAAACGCATAAGGTGGGTTTAAGTTCACATACCTTCTAATTGGACCCATATCTTCTTTGGGTTTCGATTTTTCTGGGTTTTGGAGTTCCTCACCGATAACTTTTCCTTTGGACTGACGTCGAGAGATTGGGGATTTGACGTTTGCGAGCGGCCTGCTTTGTACGAGCCATGTTTGAAGAAGAATTTAATCGCGATCTCTCTAACATCGACGATTAGACGATGAATCTGGTCAAGAAAAAAAAAAACTCGGGCGGAGTCATTAATGGTGGTGGTGGAGAAAGTAAGGAGAGAGGAAGATGAAGAGAAAATGGGAGGAGAGGAAAACTGATTTAGGGTATATGAAATTGGGCCAAATTAAGGGTTTTAATTAGGGTTAACGATTTTTAAGATTTGTGTTTAGTAAAGGTAAAATGAGTCTTTCAATATTCTGATTAATAAGCCCTCAAAATTTTTGGGATGCAAATAAGGAGTCATATTTGATTAAAAGTGAAGCCCCAATCAAATGAGGAAGTTCTATCCCATGGGAAAAAGAGAGTTGGTTCCATTTTTCAAGGGAGGGATTCCAATTTAAATTGTTTGGATCGATTAATGTAGCTTTCTAAACAATTTAGTTCTTGTAATGTTAGGGCTGCTTGTACCAGCATTTCTATGTGTTGTGAATGTGATCGAACTGCGATTCGGGCGTGGGAGTAGTTTGACATATGCAAGGGGTCTTCCAAACAATGACGTTCTTAGGCTTCCACAAAGTCAAATTGCCGTCGAATAAAAGGCCAGAGTGTTCTTTTATTAATAGGGTGTACTAATAGGGCGTACACGGACATCAAACATAGATACAACTGGTGGAGGGAGGAAGAATCTCTGCGGATCGGCGATAAATTAGAGTCGACTCAATGCCTTTATTCATCTTTTGAAGCAAACTTAACTCAATCTCGATTCTTCTCTGCATTTCTTTGCCTTTCTAGTGTTTTTCATAAATCTTTGGATTTCCCCTTTATGTTCTAGGATTTTAATGAACCCACAAATTGGGGATATCAAAACTAATTGGGGATATAACTACATGACAAAAACCGGATCCATATATCAAAATCCGGGTCACCCCTTATGTAATTATTTTTTAAAATTCCTAATCTGCCCCCACCCAATCAGGCTTTAGTGGTTAATAATAATTAGGAAAATCTTAAGTATTTGGGGGATAGATTATGTGTATTTATTTGAATTTGAATGTGAGTAAGGTAAGAGTAGAAGGGGGAAAAATATTTTTGAGTGGAAATTTTTTTGTGAAAATGGAAGATGATTTTGAAGAGAGAATTGCCGCTAAGAGGTTGAAAAATTGTTTTTTTTCTTAATTCACCATTTTTGCAGCGACAAAAGCTCGGTGCCGAGATGGTATTGAAACAAAAAACCATCTTTGGCATTTGTTGGAAATTTTCATAAATGTTTAAAGCCACTACAAAATTTTCTCGGGTTTTGATCTTCAAAAGCTATTTTTTTGTTTTAATCAGTCCATCAGCTCTACACGTCAGGTTAATCGAGCATGCCGGTACCTATGCCGGCATAGTATGATGCTTAAATTTCTATCTTAGGCACATGATGTAAAGTATCCAAACTTGTTTTGTTTCACTTGAATACCGGCATTGATAGATTTCTATCGAGCATGCCGGCATTAAGTTACGACGTTGAACGTTAGTTACCAAGCATGCCGTCACCAATTTCCGGCATGGTCTTCATCAATTCCGGCATGGTCTTGATGTAAAAAAATTTGTTTCCGGCATGGTCTTCGTCACTTCCGGCATGGTCTTCATCACTTCCGACATGGTCTTCATCATTTCCGGCATGATATTCGTCACTTCCGACATGGTATTCATCACTTCCGGCATGGTCTTCATCACTTCCGAATGTTAAAAAAAAATCGTTTTAAAATTGAGGATTGAGAGAAGGAGGAGAAGAGAATTTGAAAGGGAGTGGGGAAAATCTAGAATTGGAAAAGGAGTGGGAATATTTAGGTTTCAAACCTTAACCCTAAAAGAGATTAATAAGAGGTGAAGATGAAATGGGATATGTTTTTGTTTTTTGATTTTAAGTTTTTTTAATTTTTATTTTTGAGGGAAGAGTGTTTTAGTATTTTTAGCCCCAAAAAACACCCTTACAACACCTTGGTTGGGGGAAGTAATTCATATCCCCCAATTAGTTTTGATATCCCCCAATTGTGGGTTCATTTTAATCCCTTTCTTTTTTCCATCTAATTTTCCCAATTTTATCTCCCTGAATTTGTTTTCTTTAGGGTTTCTGTCTTCTTTGATTTAATCAATTTCACCAATCCCAATTCTCAATAGAGGTAGAATTCTGTTCTCGTTTGTCAACCTTTTCGTTTTAATTCCTCTTTTAGTTCTCGTTCAATCTCGTTTGCAAATTTAGTTTTAATCTTTTAATGGCTAATAAAAAATCTTCATTATAATTGTTCTTGTTATCTTTTCTACGTGTTTCGGGGAAAGATGTGTTGAGCCAATGCTCCTGTGGAGGCCTTATCGATCGGTTGCTCGTTTCGAGAGAAGGAGAAAGCTACAATATTTCCCGATTTTACTCAAGCGGGTAGCATTCCCCCCAAGTGCAAGTAAGAAACAATACTTTTTGTTAAGAGACATCCACTGAAAACGGACAGTTTGGAATAATGAGAAGAAATTAATCATTACAAAAATTTTCACAATCTAAGAAGAAGATTGAGTATAGATATGGTAAAATCGTGCCACTCTACCGCTATCATGTCGAATCTCCATCTCTTGCAACCGTTACAACGTAATTGATTGTTCAATACATATGGAAAAATTATTCGGATTTATCTAGATCACTAGGCCCCACATGCAATGAAGTGCAGTATATAACACCCATTATGCAAACCAAACACTTTTACAACTTTTCCAACGAGAGAAAATCCTAAACTCACGAGCAACTTTCTTCTACAGTTTCAATCAGAACCTCTAAGACCTTTGGCTTATTCAATTACTCAAAACAATGTCACGGATATCCCACCGAGACAATTACATTGCTCACCTCTACTAGTTTCTAGTAAGATCGGGATAACCTCTCTACGATTCTTTTAGGTGGCTATACGTGATTTTTCTCCCGTTCCGCTCACTATACTCGCTGATCGAAGGAAGTATCCAAGAGTGGTTTTCAGATTTTATGGAAATAAAAAGAAGGATGATCTCTACCGGTTTGAAAGGTGAGAGAGTTGGCTTTTCATCTCAATAACTCTTGGTCTCCTACCGGAAGAACTTATCATCAAGAAAACGGCTAACCTCAAGGTCTTCATGTCACGGCTTCAGTGCGGTGACTGCTGCAGCCTGGTTTATTCAATTTCAAATAGTGTGCATGGGGAAGCTTCTCACTATGAGGTTATTGGACGGAGGAGCCCGCAGTGCCAAATGTTGCATATTTCTACATCTATTTATCGGGTATTTAACATCATCTTTGTGCTCGTAGATCGGGACATTATCCCGTTATCGCGTGTTTTCTTTGTTTTCAAGAATAAATATTTGCACTAATTAATTTTCAGAGCTTTTAGGTGAGTAAGCATAAAGCTCGGAGAAATGGAGGGAGCCAAAGAGAGCGTAAGAATCGGAGAGGAGCGGCCTACATGAAGCAAAAGCCAAAAGTTCAGCAGCGGCGCATCGCCTGCAACTCACGGCAAGTAGCAACCATTTACAAGACCATGGGCTTGAGCGATCCAAGACCCGCCCACAACCGCGATCCCAGAGATCCATCCTATCCGCCGAGCCGTGAGATCTCGCCCATCTCGCATCCAACGCTCGCTCTCCGTCCCTCTCATCAATCACTCGGCGCTCCCGCTCACACCAAAGCCATTCATCCCATCGACCACATCGACCAAACACCTCCCTCTGCATCTTTGCCATTTCCTCTTCTCCCCGAACCACAAAACCGAGCTCCATCCCTCTACCTTCTCTCCCCAACCAAACTCACCGGGAGCCGACACCTGCCTTCACCGTCTCCTTATCCCAGACTACAATGACGGCCAGCCCGCCTCTCGAGCGAGCCACCTTCTCCGCCTCCTAGCTTCGATCTATCTCCTCTTCACCACGCTTCTTCTCAAACCCTACAAGCTAGGTTTGAGATAGATAAAGTTAGGGTTTTCCACAGACAAATTAATGGAGTGCCAGAGACGACCCGTGAGGTAGAGGGAACAACAAATTCGAGAGGTTTTTGGGTGAGAGGGTCTTACACTAAATTTCGATTTGAAGAGAGTTAGGGCTTGTACATGTATAAATAGAAGATGAACGTAAGTATGTGGATTTTGATGCCCGGTTAATAGACCAGCACCCAACCTTAGTTTAATTTGTGATTTTAATTGCTTCTTTTGATGTTCTAATTTAATTAGCTAGTGGTGTTGTTGAAACCCCTAATTTCATGTCAAGTAATTAGTGTGCCTTCTGACAGCTTTTCTACTGAGGCAGTAATGTGTTGGGATTAGTAATTAACTAAAGAGCTTTTGAGTCTGTGATGAGGTTGTGCCGTAAAAAGGCGAACTTCATATACTAGGGTGGAGTTAGTGACAATTGAGTGAATAAACATCCACTAGAGACCTTCAAGGGAAGGCACAAGAACATAACACGCAACTACATTGCCTTAGCATGAGATTAGAGGGTGGATTCACCGCCTTAGTGTTTTTCAACAATCTGCTCACAATCTACACATTTGCCTTAGAATCTCTATCACTGCTCCATTTAGTCGTATCGACACACCCATATTTGTGTTGCCTCATGTAGAAATCTGGTTTAGTAAAGCTTTAGAATCAACTTCACACACTCAATTTCTCTGTGGATCGACCCAGCACTTGCCTCCGTCTCACAGTGCAGCCGTGCACCCTGCGAGCTTAACGTAGGCAAACATCTTTTACCACGCCTACGCAGAACAAAGATTGAGGAAGTTGACTTCAATGCTCAAGATTTT